>LOJH01020643.1:11004-23907 GCA_001685095.1 Ellobius talpinus
GAAAAAAATCATCCTGAGTGAGGTAACCCAGACCCAGAAAGACAAATACAGTATATCCTCACTCATAAGTGGATATTAGCTGTAAGTAAAGATAACCATGCTGTGATCCACAGACCCAGAGAAGCTAAGTGACAAAGAGGGTTCATGGGGGGGCACATGCATTTTACTGTGAAGAGAAAATAGAATAGGCATCTTTGATGGATTAGGGGAGGGGTCTAAATGAGGGATAGGAATGGGAACAGGAGGGATCAGGTGGGAGGAAGATAGAGAGAGTTCTGGGAGAGAAAACTGGAATATAGGGGCATCTCTGGGTGCATTGGAAACTCTCAGGAATATATGAAACTCTCAGGAATAGATAAGACTTCCAGCAAAGGGGCATGTGGACCCTGAACTAACCATCTCCTGTAACCAGGCAAGATCTCAAGTGGAGAGAGTGGGACACCAATTCAGCCACAAAACCTTTGACCTACTATTTGTCCTATCTACAAGATGTGTTGGGGCAAAGGTGGTACAGAAACTTTGGGAGTGACCAAACAATAACTTGTCCAGCTTGAGACCCATACGCTGAGATGCCACTCACTTGAGAACCAGGACCAAGAAGCAAGATAGACCAGAGAACAAGGTTAGAACTGAACACAATTTGCAAAGAAATAAAAGTCAATGAAATGATTTCTAATGATTCCGCTCTACACATAGATTCGTGCCAAATCCAACTGCCATCAGAGAGGCTTCACCCAGCATCTGATGGTTAAAGATGTAGAGACCCGCAGCTGAACATTAGGCAGAGCTCAGGGAATAGAGGAAAAGGAAGGATTGTAGGAGCCAGAAGGGTCAAGGACACCACAAGAAAATCCACAGAACCAACTAACCTGGATTCATAGAGGCTCATAGAGACTGAACAGTCAATGATGGAGGCTTCAACGGACTGACCTAGGCATTCTGCATATTTGTGACATTTGTGTAGCTTGGTCTTCTTTTGGCACTCTTAACAGTGGGAACAGAAGCTGTCTCTGACTCTGTTTCCTGCTTTTGGGTCCCTTTCCTCCTACCAGATTACCTCATCCAACCTTAATAGAAGAGGCAGTGCCTAGTCTCACTGCAACTTGATACACAATGACTGGCTGATATCCATGGGAGGCCTGCCTTTTTCTGAAGAGAAACAGAGGAGAGAGGAGGAGAGGGAAGGGGAGGAGGGGCCGGGAGGAGAGGAGGAAGGGGAAACATTGGTGGGGTTGTAAAAACAGAGGAACAAAAAAAAATAAATGAGCAATGTATGTATGTGTATATATATATATATATTTAAAGATTTCTTTAATGTGTATGAGTGTCTTGCCTAGATGTATGTCTGTACACCACATGTGTGTCTGGTTACCAAGGAGAGCAGAAGAGAGCATCAGATCCCCTGGTACTTGAGTTACAGACAGTTGTGAACTGCCATACAGGTGCTGGGAATTGAACCTAGGTCTTCTGGAAGAGCTACCAGTGATCTTAACTACTGATCCATCTTTCCAGCCTATACAGGTATAAAATCTTGTATTATATACAGAACATATTCATTTCCTTGAGCCCAAGTTCTTTTCATTAATGGGAAAAATGTTCTTTCTCAGCCCAATCTTCAAAAGGCAACATATGAAGAGGAGACTTTCCGAAGGCTGTTCAACCAAAAAGGACGCGCTGGCTCTGCCACAGTGGGACTGCATTTGGCCCTGCTGATTGTTCATGTAAAATCCTGTGCAAACTTTCTTCTTTTGGTTTCTAAAAATCACAGTTTACTGGACTTTGTTCTGCTGTTGACTTTTTTCCTTGGATCAATGACCAGCTACCAGTGAAAGATACAGAGGCTTATTTTAATGAATGCTTGGGCTTAGCTTAGGCTTGTCCCTCTGCTCTTTTAACTTAATTTAACCTGTTTTCATTCATATATGTTTTGCCTCAGGACTTTTTAACCTTTCATTCTGTGTGTCCTACTTTCCTGCTTCCTCTATGTCTGTCTGGCAGCTGCCTGCATCTCCCTGGCATCTCTTTTTCTTTCTTCATTGAGCCTAAATTCCTTCTCCTACTTACTCTCCCTGTCTGAAAGCCCAAATTTTACGTCCTTCCTCACTATTAGCTGTTCAGCTTTTTATTAGACTAATCAAGTGCCTTAGGCAGGCAAGGTAAAATAGCAACGCATCTTTATATAATTAAACCAGTGCAACACATCTTTAGATAGTTAAACAAATGCAACACATTTTTGCATAGTTAAACAAATATTCCACAACATTCTTCTACTCATTGGATGAATTCTTCACTGTCTCCTGCACATCTTTGTTGCTTACGTTTGCTACTTGCTGATGTTATCCAGTTAATCTCAAGAGGTTACAAATACCATCTGCCCATGACTCAGCCTTTGCCTCTCCATCGAACTCCAAATATATTCTACTGCCCACTTTCCATAAATGTTAATGTCAGAATTAACACATCCAAACACAATCTCATTTCCTCTTTCCTTTATCTATTGTCATCTCTGTCTCAGCACCTATACAACCAACCTGGCCTAAGCCACCATTGTCTCTACTTGGCTGTAATGCTAACTTTCTGTGTAAACCTTTATATGGTTCCATTTTCATTCCACCTTGGTTTGTTCTTATCAGAAATACTAGAATGAGCACACGAAAACCTCAGTCAGCTGATCTCCCTCACTAGGAAAGCATATGTAAACATGAGAAAGTAACAGAAAATAGAATATTCAAGAAACCAAAGGAGACCATTGTGATAAAGGTGAAGACTGGCAGTTACTAAGGGTTCTGTAATACCATACAATGGCAAAGAGCTTGAGTTCATGAGCCCAAATCTGTGGATCAAATATGGACTTCATCTCTTAATACACTGTGATATATGACAAGTTGCTGAACTCTTCCTTAGTTTCTCATTTCTAAAATGGAGATGATCAATGTCTACCTGTTTTTGCAGTTGCACTATCAAATGAGCCATTGCTTATCAAGTATTTATAACAGTATCTGCCAGGCAATGTTTTAGTCCATTTGTAGTGCCATAAGAAAAATAACACAGAATGAGTGCCTTATGAATAATAGAAATTTGTATCTGTGTTGTGTGACTTTTCCTTTCCAGGGGACAAACAAACAAGTACCTATTTCTTACAGAAAAGAGTCAACTTTACCTTCGGCTAAAGACACGCTTTCTTTTCCATATCAAGAGGAAATTCTGTTTATCATTTGGTCAGTAGACAATGGGACCAATCCTAATGAAGGTAAGTTCATCTTAGGGAATACTAAAGAAATGGAGGGATAATTATTTATTTAATAAGATAATGTACTTTTCCCTCTCAGAATTCCCCCTCCTTAGTTCAGTTGCTTATAGAATCTCAGCCATGCAACTTCATAAGGCTGCCTACTTTCCTGAATGGTTAGAGAAACCCAACTCCCCTTTAAGAGTCCCAACACTTTGGGCTTCACTTGTTCTCCAGGATCTCCTACCTGCATGTGGCTGCTTGTCCACCCTGGGGCTCACTTCCACGATGCTCTAACTCCAGCAGTGCAGCTTTTTCCTCACTTTCCAGGGTCTAACTCCCTCCTCTGGGCAGTTGCTGGGATTGACAGCTTGTCTGCTTTGCAGCTTTTCCTTTAAACTGTAGTAAATTTACCTTTAAGCTTCTTCCAGAGGCTGCCTTTAAATTCTTTCACAAATGAAACTAAGAACCTCATTAGAGACCCAGTTCCCTCAGTTACCTGTGATGATTCTGCTGGGATCCACCAGGATCTCTAAGGACATATTTACTCTTACAGGACACTGACAACAGAAGTATTCCAGAGAAGTTCAACTTGAAAAAGTATGGAGTTCATTGGGGCTGTTTACAGGAGCAAGAGTAAGGGTTACTTACATGGTGTGAATGACCCAAAAGTAGCGGAGAAACACTCATTCCTTCATGGGTGATTGCCAGGAGCATTTATCATGAGCTGTTGTGGGCCATGACACAATTACAGCTTATAGCAATTGATAATTCAGATGCCAATTCACCAGAGGAAGTATTCAGTGGTACCCTGCCTGCAAGGCTTGTGGACCACTGACTCTGAAAACTGTTGCTTTCATCTGTAACTTCACTTGGGCAATAACAGCTATGGTATCTTCCCATTACCATGCATTTTTATGTCATGTGTATGCAATATCATGATTACATCTCAATCTTATGAGCACATACATCTATGAGTGGTCAAGAAGATGACTTTTCATTTGGCTGTATAATTTTGATATATAGAATATATATTAGGACGTGCTTCATAACTAGATCTATTGTCCTCTGAGGACTGCAGACACTTAAAAGCTTGCCTTGTTCCTTTTGCTAAGACTAATGCGCACAATTACCTAATTTTTACCTCAGAGCAAGTTCAAACTAGACTAAAGGCTTTTTGTAAATAGATCACAAGTTTAAACTTTGCAGCTATACATGAGGTTGGAGTTGCAGATGTCCAACCAAGGTTACTACACAAAACACGGTAAGGAAGGTATACCAATTCTTCACTTACCAGTCTGCTAACAATAGACCTGTGTCTCGAAGTTTGTTTCTCTAGTCCCACCTTTTCCCCACATATGTGCTAAAGATCTGGATTCAGTTCTTCATACTTGTACAGGAAACACTTCACCTGCTGAGCCACGTCCCCATGCAAGGTAAATTATTTATAAATGAATGCTGATCATTTAATTGATCCATTCAAGGCCTTCTATATTAAACATAATGCATCTGTAATAAAATATGAAGCCTTTTCTATAGCCTCTGGTGTCCTACATTATCTAGTCTTTGTTGAATACTTTCAACACAATGAATGACAAGTTCCCTTAACTCACTGCGCTTTTCTACCACAACTCAATCCTGCTCATTGCCTATAAATGTAACGTTTCTGTGTTTGGAGTTTGGAATGCTCCTGCCCTAATGTTTTTCTTTGTTTATCAGGATTCTGCTCAAATGTCTTTTGCACATGACTTCAATGAGAGTCTCATCTAAATTGGCATCTCCTTTGTCATCCATCTTTCAAGTAAACTACATGCCATTTTATATTTACATTTTGTTCTTAATCAATGGAAACTGTATTAAAGCTTTAGTGCTTCTTATTTTTTTTTCCTTATTTTCTTCACTGGACCCAAGTTTTTCTTTTTTTCCTTTTTTTTAATTCTGACATCCAGTATTCAAGCATTTCTTGAATAAAAAAGTGCTTTTACATATTCTGAAAAATTAATGGAAAACCATTGCATGTGTATCCCGGGCAGCTGTGAGATTTTCCTCTTCGCTATTGCCTTCTTTGTTTCTTTCCTCTCAGCCACTGTCCAGTGCTACCATTTGTTCACTGTCTGAAAACTGTTAGGTTTGCTCTGTTGTAAACTGAGTAACTTAAATCAAAGTAGACATCACCCCTATCACTTTATCCTGTGTAAACAATATAGCTTCATATATACTATTTTCATAAGTGAAAGTGTTCTGTGTGTGTGTGTGTGTGGAGTATGGACTTCTGACTAATGTGGCATTTCTCATGGCAATTCATGTTAATTATTGGGTCCCAAGTCAGTATGCCACTGTTTTGGTAAACAGGGACTGATACAGAAAATACACACATGCCCACGGAGAAGTGCTGACGCTGTATATCCTTTCTTTTCTTTTCCTAAGGCTTACTTTTGTTATTTTAAATCCCCTATTTTTAACAAATGGTATAATCAGCCAGATTCCATAATAGATGCTTCTGGGAGCCCCAAAGTCTGATTTGACCTCATGTGGCATAGTGTTTGACTAGTTAATTATAACTTATTTTTATGCTAGGTATATCATGTTAAATCTGAATGCTAAAAACTGAGAAGTATAAATTATATCTGCAGGAATGTGTTATATCTGATAGTCAGCATGATGCCCATAGGTAATACATCAATCTCTTCCCCTGAAAACACATTTCAATACTAAAATTGAACTGATGTGAAACCTTATTCAACAGATCTATATTTGGAAATTGGAATATGACCCAAGACAATAAGAAACATTTTCTACAGAAAATCATCTTTCCTTGGCATTGATTTCTGGGCAGAACATTTTAAATTAACTATCTCATTATTTCTTTTCTGTAAGTGAGAAGTGGATAATTAGATATGAATTCATATATTAACACTATGCTTTCTATTTTCATTTTGAACAAAACAATTTTCTTCATCAGTTAAAATGCTGAAAATAGATGATTTTATTGTAGGAAAGAAAATTCTTTGTTATTCATTCCTTTGTGTAATGAAAGGGAAACAAAACAAACCTTGAAAAAAGACGTTTCTGTTGATAATTGCGCTGGTATATGCTGCCAATTCTGCATCCAGGCCTAATAGGAAGCCAAGAAGCTGTATATGGATTCTTTTGATGTAGTTTTTCTATTTACAGCAATACAGAATGAATGATATAATGATATCCTAGGAGAGGCAGTGAATTTAACTTAGGATAAAAACAGTTCTACCATGTAGACCATACCAACTATAGATTTCATTTCACTCAAACGAGTTTCAGATATTGACAGAACATTAAAAGGTATTGTTTATTGCTTTTAGGTTAACCCTATAATCTATCCAATGCTTATTTTGGGGGCACTAACTTGATTCAAAAGTTATTGCTGAGTTATTTGGTTAAAGGGCTCGTTGGCTTGTGAAAATCTTGTTTTCTAAAACACTCTGGAAGATTGTCTGGATAGGAAAGGAAGAGGGGCTACAGAAAGAGAGGGATAAAAGGTATTCTCAGTCAAGCTTTTGTGGACAAATGTCAAAATGAGAGGTTGTTCTCAAACATTTCTGGAGCCCTATGACAAATGTGGAAGTGTGCACAGCCAGTCAGGAAACAACAACGCACAATGATCAGGAATTGGAAGTCACTCTTCAAACATCTTAGAATAGCAATATGTGAAAACAAAAATCCCTAATTCCCTGCCCTCTGTAGTTTAGATTTAATTCTTGTCATGTTGGCTGATGCCCCTTCACTGTAGTGGAGCCTCAAGTAAACATCTGGCTCCTCCATATTGCATGATGCTGTAGTCTATGGCCAGCTCTTTGGCTTTCAGTAGTTCTGGTTCTTGTAGAGAGAGGCTTCCTACACTACTCTACAGCTTTGGATGTGGTCCAAGCATTCGTAGGGAATACGTGTGTATAATAATATTCTATTTCATTCTCTTTATTCTTTTCCCAAGCTTCTATCTGCTGTTTATTTTTCTCTTACTTTGGCTTACTATCTATCTTTAGTTAAATCAACTCATTTAATACTGGAAGTTGGTCTAGATCATTCTCTGGAAAATACAGAGCAGAAAGCATAGGATGGGGCAGCAGGAGGAGGCTGCCTGGTCCTATTTCATGCTTGCATAGACAGGAAGTGGAACATGAACTGAAAATGGGGTCAGACTATAAAATGTCTAGGTGCTCTCCCCATGACCCACTCCATCTAGCAATACTCGACTTTCTAAAGGTCTGGAGCTTTCTGAAGCAACATCACTAAGTCTTTTGTATAACATATTTCCCATTCAAACCAAAACTTCGAGTGACATTGGGTATGACCTTTGCACCAGGCATGATGTGAAGTCATTGTTCCATTTTATGTCCATCAACCTTCACAAGTCTTCCAGACAGAACTCTAAAAGGCGTCTTTTACCAGAGGCCTAGAAAGGTAAAAACTTTCCTGTAGTCAGGTATCGAGTAAATGTGATACCCAGGCAGTGAGTCTCCAGAACATACTGATTCTAACCTCCACTAAGATTCTCTTCATTTTTCCCTAGCGTGTGATTGTGTTAGATTTACAGAATGTGATGCTTAATATTACAAGCCAGTTGTCTTGATCATAACATGCCTAAGTGTCTGAGGCCACAAAAGAGTGACGGAGACAAGAAATTTTACAAAGAACAGAAACGTCGCAACTTTAAAACACGGAATTTCACCGGCAGGTTTGAACGTTTATTGGGGCTCAGTCTTTAGTTCTACAGTAGCGCCTTGAGCAGTAGGAGGAAAGTTGCTTCTTATATAGCAAAGAAAAAAAGTGAAACTCATTCCCATATGCCCTTTTAATTAAAACACTAGTCCATTTACAAAGAGAGATTCCCCACGACCTACAACACCCATCAGACCACATCTCTGAATATATTGGCACTGGAGACTGTTTCCAAGACACAAGATGTGGAAGGGAGACCCATCTTGAAACCACGAATCTAACCATTATCATGTGATGATGTTTGATGATAGTGAGACTTGGTCTGTCTCGCATTTGGACTGGAACTTAAGCCATCAGTACCTGGGATTTTTATGTGACGATGTTTGATGATAGTGAGACTTGGTCTGTCTCGCATTTGGACTGGAACTTAAGCCATCAGTACCTGGGATTTTTACGGACCAACATATTGCAGGGTAGCAGCTATAGAACTTTTTAAACTCCACAACTGCATGAACCAATTCCTCTTCTCTCCTGGCTCTGTGATTTTTCATAGTCCTAAACAGCAGAGTATTTTGATATAAAAAGCAAGCCCATGTTTCACCCAACCCTCTACCTCTGAAAACCAATTTTACTTTTCACAGTAGGGTAGGGTTCTTATGACTTCAATCAGCAGCTCTTCATTTCTAGATGAACCGTGGGAGCTTGGATTGGCCTTGGCTCACCTCTGGCACAGTTTTATTTTTAGAACTCATTTGCAATACTAACAGAGAAATCAAGCAGTGCCTAAATCTTGCATTAACTTTTTAGTATTTTCTCCTCTGAATCGTGTCTGAGTTTCCCTTGACAATCATTAAGTCTTCCTCTCCTGTCCCACCTAGCCCCATCTCTACTTAATCCAGTCCCCCTGAGGGTTTAACACTTTATGACTGTGTTAGTCAGGCTTCTCTAGAGGAATAGAACCCATTGGATGAATTATTTATCCAAATTCATATTTGAACAATATACATTTTTTAAAAATACTTAAAATACCAATAACTGTTGTCTCACACCTAAGACTGAGAACCTAGGAGTTGCTCAATCTTTGAGGATGCCTTTATCAGCAGTCAGAGTATTTTCACAGTGGCTGACTTCTGCTGGAGAAGTTGACATCCCAGGACCTGTTTGGTCCAGAAGGCTGCATGGCCTAGTAGTAGCAGGATGTGCTCCAGAACTAAAAGGATCCTGAAAAAACACTGGCTCCCTGGTTGATAAAGGAAGCCTGCAAAGACCCTGTGCTTTTTTACGTTAATGAGAAATACCCCTTTTAATCTCAGACATTTGAACACATGATTCTCAGGTAGTAACACTGTTTTAAGGGGTTTTGGGGAGGTACAGTTTTTCTGGCAGAAGTATGTCACTGGACAGGGTTGGGGATTTAAAGCCTTACCCCGCTTTCCAGTGCTTTCCGCTCTGTTCTTACTGTTAATGATGTGACAGTCAGCTTTCTACTCCTGCTACCAAGTCTTCTGCTGGTTGTCATGCCTCCATCCTGATGGCTCCTTATCCCTCTGAACTGTAAGCCAAAATATAGTCTGTCTTTCCTAGGTTTCCTTTGGTCGTGGAGTTCCCTCTCCTAGGATAACTCTTGTTTGTGCCCATCTGACAAACAAACAATAGCAAGCAACCATCAGGACACCCAGTTTGTGCGTCTTTGTTAGGACAGCCTTAGAAAACTGATGAAAGTTAATAGTAAAAATAGCAGTTTCTTCTAATTCAACATAATATTTGTTTTGTGATTCAGTTCTTTTAGGGAGGTAGACATTGTATCCAACCAATCTAGACTCATGTCCAATCCATTCTTCCTCCAGGACTTGTCCAAACTCTAGATTGCTCTCATTTGATTAATTGCATAATATGGGAGCATCACATGACCAAGCCTGATTTGATGGATCCAACAGTTTCCTAGCTCCCACAGGGTACATGATTCTCACATAGGCAGCGTACAGTTTCCTATAGGTAGCTGCAGAGTCAAAAAGCCCAGCAAGTGTCCCTTTCCCATGATAACCTGGACTAGGAGCAAAGGTGTAAATTCTGCAGTGATTAATCCCGACTGATCACTTGATGGGCTTAGAAGGACCATGGCAACATGCGTTTAGGCTTGTCTGTGCCTGCCTATGTAAGTTAGGTTAACAGAAGTAGCAAATGCCACCCTAAGTGTGGGTGCTACCAATCCATGAGCTAGTAGCCCAGACTCGGGCATGAAGGGAAAATGAGCTGAGCACACTTATCCATTACTCTGCTTCATGACTGTGGACACAGCTGTCGCCTGCCACCATGATATATGGTATCATCTAGAGCTGTTAGTCAAAATCAATCTTTCTGTCTTTAAGTTGCTTTTGTAAAATATTTTGTCACAGCAATGAGTAATTAATAAGTCTCTTTCCAAGACTGTGTGCTCTCTCTCTCTCTCTCTACCTCTGATGTTATGGAAAAATAATTAGACCTTGTTCCCCAAACCCTAACTCAAAATCTGTCATGTACATTATATCCAAGCTTTGAATCCTCTAATTACTTAACCACTGAGGCACAGAACCCACAATATTTAGTAGTTATGTCCGTCATTTTCAGTTATTGTTTCTTTCTTACACCTCTCCTCTGATGGAAAGATCCCAGGACATGTGCTGCGGAATGAGATGGCAAGGAAAACGCTGATAAAAACGAAGTTCACTAGTTGACTAATACAAGTAGCACACGGAGCCTAGCAATACGGAAGAGAAGATATTCCAGTGCAAAAGAGACATAGTCAGGTGCCAACCATGTGATTTTTCTACCTGAAAAATGATACAAATTGTGTTTAGTTTCCAGAGATTTTGTATTTTCGCTTCCGAAAGTAGATAGAGCAGGAGGCTTTCCGGGAGTTGTTTTGAGTATTAAATATAATGAGATAATTTATGCAAAGTTGGAGCACTTAAACTCAAAAGGACTGCAATGGGCTGATGCCCCACAAATGCTTGAAGACTGGCTTGGTTTGCACACCTGTCCTAAGAGTCAGCCTCCAGAAAGAGCAGGTATCGCCCTGAATCTTCTTTCTGAACATCATTTCCCATTGCTGTGCAAGATGCCACCCCGAGGATGTGCCTTAATTTCCCTCCTTTTGTGAGAATAGGCAGTGTTGAGTGTCAAGCTGTCACATCTTCCTTTTAAAAATTATTTTTGAGCCTTGGTCCACTTTGGTAGGCAATACAATATTTTTATTTTAATCTGCCCAGTTCCTGGGTTGCCACCAGTCTCTCCAGGAGAATAAGGTGTGTTCTAGTATATTTTTACAAATAAAGACTGAGCAAAGGTACTTTGACCTTGCTTGAGTAAGGGCTGGCCATGCATATTCTGGGCCACTAGATGTCACAAACGGAGAAGTGTTCTGTTCTGATCTTCAAGGTTTGGCTTGGAAGAAAAGGTGGTATATTGTAATCCAGCTTTCGTTGGCTGCAATAACCAATGATGTCATATCAGTGGCAGGCTACAAGCATTTGCAGTGCATTCTTACAGCAAGGACTTGGGAAGGCTGAACATTCCTCTCTCCCCTATTTATAATTAAGTCTCTAAGATAAAAAATATTTGCACATACCTCATTTTGAATGTTAATAATGAAACACAAAGGGGCAATAAATGAGTAAAATTGATCAAAAACTGTGGAATCTCAACTAGATAGTACATGTATTATTTTTACCAGTCAATTACAGACCGATTCCATGACAATGACAACCTATGACAATATTTTCAAGAATTGTTTAAAAATATACAGTCATAACAAATACCATTATTATAAAGCTAATGACAAACACACAATTTTAGCTGTTGTCTTCCTGGGGGGATTAATGGAGCCAAGAAACCTAATCTATAGTGAAGCCAGAACGATAAAGACATGGGGTGACTGGAGTTATTTACTATGAAGAAATATTTCTTCTTTAATGTTTAAATGTTCTTTATCTTATAAATGAATAATAAAATCATGTAGAGATCTTTAATCTAATTTTGGAAGTTTAGCTTTATCTTGGTATTTTGACATACTTTTAGAAAAAGAAAGAAAACCTTAGGATTTCCTTTAAGATGCCACAGTTTCTGAACTCTAGCTCGGGTATTTCTGAATGCTGTCATTCAGATCTCAAAGATGCCTCCTTGTCAGGGTTTTATCCTCCTCATACCTGCTCCTCAGCCACTCCCACTGCAGAAACAAATGGAGAAAGCAGAGGAGAAACCCAAAGAAAACAAAGAGCCTCCAAATAAGCCAAATCTGAAAATAAACAAAAACAAACAAACAGAATAGCAAAAAGCATCAAAGATCTCCCTAGAAATACACTTTTCTAGAGTAACAGTTTTCCCCAGAAGATTGTTGGTGAGTATTAAATTCAGTCTTTGGGACTGTCTTATGCAATTTAGTTACGTTTTGTATGTTCACTGGCTGAATAGCCATGAAAATAAAAAACAGAAATAAGAACCCTCTAATTAAAAACACTGACCCTTACTAAACAAACCTGAGATTTTCTCCTCTTATTGTAGTTCCTTTGGCTCAAAACATTTTTTTAAAAAAAGCTGTATGTAAATCTATTACAAAAGGATATTTGAGTAGTCCATAAAATAATTCATTCTAGAACAAAATGTGTGTGTGTGTGAAAATGTGTGTTTGTGTGTGTGTGCATGTGTGTTCATGTGTGTCCGTGTCCTCAAGCACAGAGTTTACTGTTCTTCCTATACATAAATGCTGAAGAAGCTAAGAATGTGAGCAAGTGTGAGGAAATGATTTTCCTCTTTAGGATGGTACTAGGTAAAATATAGGAGGGACTGAGGTCTTCAGGGCTGGCAGAGTCAACATTCATGGTACACCCCAAAATAAACTGTAATTCATGATAATCACAAGTGTGGTGCCTACAAATAAAAAACCTAGGTGACCCTCAACTGAAGAATGGATAAGGAAAATGTGGTACATTTACACAATGGAG
>LOJH01020644.1:0-20661 GCA_001685095.1 Ellobius talpinus
CCTCACTGACGTCTCAGCTGAGCAGACACCACTTCTGATCATCTGCACTGGGAGCCACTTCAGTGGTCACTCAGTGCCACAAGCAAAACACAAGTAGATGGCTCTTCCTGCCCCATCCTCTTCATTTGATCCTCACCTAGGTGTTGGGTGAGCACTTTGACTGGACTGTGGGGCAGACCCAGTGATGGGGAAGTCCCACTGACGGCCCTGAGGTTCCTGGTCCCTGCTGAACACCAGGACTTCCTCAAGGGGCTTCCTGCTCCTGCCTGACCCTGTGTCCCTTCACACTTAGCAGGGAGATGAACACTTTTTGAAAAACTTCTTAACAATTTACATTGGGGGCGGGGTGTGCTGCACCACTGCATGAGGAGGTCGGGACACGTGAGAGCCCCTCTTCCGCCTTGTCCATCCTGGCCATTGAACTCGGGTCTTCAGGCTTGGCAGCAGGTGCATTTGCCTGCCGAACCATCTTTTCAGTCCGGCTACGCTGCCCCAACGTTAGGAAGTTTGTGGGCTGTCCATCTGTGTCTCCTTGCTTGTAGCTGCAGGCCTGGACCCCCTCCTGCACCTCTGAGCCCTAGCGCCTTCTGGAGAGAGGACCAGCAGCTGTGCCTGTGTGTGGTGCTTGTCTCTGAGTCACCCTGAGCAGGAGGGAACAGGAAAGGGCTGGGGGAGGCGAGCCAGGAGGAGGACCAGCAACACCCGCAGCCAGATGGCCATCAGAGATGTCGGAAGGTGGGACAGGATGGCCAGCCCTTTGTTATCCCACATTGGAGACTCCAGTGGGCTTCCCTCGGGTGAAACAGGAGCTTGAGTGAGTACCGTTGGCACACAGGAGACCTAGACATCCCAAGGCTTGACAGTTGGAGGCTGACTGCTGTCCCTACTTGAAACCTCAGTCCTTCCTTATGGGAAGCTGAGTCAAACATATCCATCAGTATACACCACAAACACAGATGTCACCATTCACATGGGACATGGCCACAATGAGCAAGCATTGTCGTGAAGCCACTCAGGTGGTGATGTTCACAGACTGAGGATGGGCCGCAGCTGCCCACTGTAAACTGAGTAGCCAGGCCAGTTCCTGCTTCCCTCGCTGAAGAATCTAGTTTTCTAACAAGCTGAGAAGCAAAGGGATGCCAAGAAGAAAGCTGAAATGCATGCTGGGAGGGCAGGAGATAGCCTTTTGGAGATGAAGGAGTTGAGTCAGCTTTCCCCAGAGTTGTCAGACACCCTGGGCTTCCTACGGAGCTAACCCCAGTGGTCACTGCACAATGCACCTTTTGTCTGGGAAGTCATTAGGGGAGGGTCAGGCTAGTCCTTGATGATAGAGGGGTGGCACATGGCCGCTGGCTGGGCAATGAGACACCAGGGCAGATCTGCAAAGGTGCCTCTGACAGGAGAGGGCACGAGGGCTCTCTCCCTGTCCAGACAATTCCTGCTTTTAATTATTTTCTTTTCAGAGGCCAGGGTTTGAGACAGGGTCTTACTACTATGTAGCTCTGGAAGTCCTGGAACTCACTCTGTAGACCAGACTGGCCTCGAACTCACAGAGATCTGCCTGCCTCTGCCTCCTGAGAGCTTCAATTAAAGACGTGTGCCACCACTGCCCTGCAACAGTTCCTGCTTTTAAAATACGCTGGCTGGAGCTTCTATAGCCATGTTGAGAGTTTGAGGCCACAGCACAGGTGGAGACTGAACCTGCCCTCGGCCATGGCTTCACCCCAGCCCCATTCCCCATCTCACTGCTCGTGGAAGTAAGCACCTCATCACTCACATAAAGGCTGTTGTCAGTAGGCTTTTGGTTTCCTGAAGTCCAAAGAATATGAACCCATGCAGAGAATTCCCAGGCCTGAGAAACCGTGCTTGTCTCTAGCTCCTGCTGCCTTGCTTGGTTGTGTGGGACTTTGGGGAGCATAGTCTCATCCATTTAGATAAAAGTCAGAGGCAAAGAAGACCCATTCCAGACACATTTTGGACTCAGCATAGCTTTGAACTCAAGGCCGGGCCAATCTCTGTTTCCAGCTGCCTCTGAGCTCAGAGAGTTCAGGTTTCCTTAGGCCTCAGTTTCCCTACCTGTGAAGTGAAGCAATTGGTGTGGGCCAGACATTGCTGCACCTGCAGGCCTCCTGACTGGACCCACGCTGTCTTCAGCTGCCAATGTAGAACGGTTGGGTGGGTGCAGAAATCCAGGGAGTTGACTTCCATGGAAACAGCATCAGGAGAGAGCACGTGGGCTCTGTTCCCACTCACCCCTTTTTGAGGGGTCTGTGTGCTCCCCTCACCCCAGCTCCGTTCCTCCTCCCTGTCCTTCACTAGGGCTGCTTCTGGGCCCTACACCCCTGCCATAGTGCCCTCGCTGAGTGCGAGAGGGGAGAGGATGTCTTCCCATCTCTAACCTCTTCACTTGCATGCTACTCCCCCAGGAGCCTTTGAGAACCCCAGAGAAAGCAGTCTGCAGGCCTTCCTGGGGTTTCCTAGGCACCTCTAAATCACCTCACAATTCCACACTCAGCATGGCAGCTCCCAGCCCGGGCCCTCGTGAAGGTAAGCTTTAACTGTGAACTTAACCTAGTGTCAGCTGGGAAGAAAGTCATAGTGAGGGATTGTATACATTGGGTCAACATGTGGTCATGTCTGTGGTGGGGGGATTGTCATAGTTAATTGATATGGAAGGCCCAGACCACTGTGGGCAGCACCATTCCCTTGGCAGGGGGTCCAGCAGAGCGCAAGCAAGGAAGCAAGCGCATTCAATGAAATGGGTGAAATGCATTCATTTCTCTCTGCCTTTGCAATGTGACTACCTGCTTCACATTCCTGCCACTGTGAATTCCCTGAAATAATAGACTATGCCCTGGAATTGCAGCTACAATAAGCCCTCTCTCCCCTATGCTGCATTTTGACGGTGTTTGGCCAGCAGCAGAAATGAAACGAGATAGACAACGCTTTTGTGACCCTGTCTTCATCTCAGAGACCGCACTCCTGTGACGCTGTCTTCAGCTCAGAGACAGCCAGACCAGCAGCTTAGGAAGGACAGTGACTTGGCTGCTCCTGGAGGGATGAGCAGGCTGTTTCCTGCACTTGGTGGTGGCTGATCATAGACCATGCATGCTCTCTCTGTGTTTCTCTGCTACCAAAACCTGTTAGGAAGTGACCGCTGCTTATTGGAGGGTGTCAAAGGTTGATGATGTGAGCCTTCCTCTCACACATCCACACACATCATCCACATTCAGACACATACATATATACATGCTCATACATACATACACATTTGCATGTCTATATAAACGTATTTATTTACATATATACACATATAATATAATATGTATATAATAATACACATTCTCATACATTAACATACATACACATACAGTTAGACATACATACACATACAATACACATACATACACATGCATATATACACACATAAGTACACATTACACATACTATACACATACTTGAAAATACATCACATACATGTACATATAAACTCATACACACCACACACAATACAGAGAGAGAGCGCATGCTCCATACACATACACAGGCCCCGCCTAGCCACTGACTTCTCTGCTGGAGGCAAAGCTGAATGTAATCCTGGCCTGGGGTTTGGAACAAAAAACAATGAGAATGCTGGGGTCTGATGCGATCAAAGCCACTTGTGTGTAGCCTCCTCTACCAGGAGCCAGAGTACAGCCCTCCCCATAGGAAGGAAAATCCCCAAGGATGAGCCGCTGGGCCCCCAGCCCCCACCTGAGGTCTCTGCTGGGACCTGCCTCAAAGCCAGTATTGCTCTTGGAGCCTCTAAGCAGTGTCACACTGGGAGATGCTGACAGTGGCACAGGGCAGGAGCGGGGAGGAGCAGTCGCCCTGGGAAGGAAAGCTGGAGTGGTTTCAAGCATTAAGCACTCTTGGACTTGCTACACATCCCATGTTGGTCTCTTCCTTCTTTCTTTCCCCACTCCTCTCTCTTTGAGGCAGGGTCTCACTATGTAGCCCAAACTAGCCTCAACCTTATGATTCTCCTGCCGCAGTACTCCAGGTGCTGCCCTACTACCTTGACGCCATTTTCCCCCACGAAGTTCTTCAGCACTCTGGAACCCAGTTCCATGGATGGCAGTCAGAATCCACCAGGAATCTCTCTGACATTACCAGCTTGGTAGCACAACGGATGCCTGGAGTCACATCTTCTAGTTTGCTTTGGGTGTCAGAGCCCCCCCCCTGGGTCTGGCTCAAGAGGCCTCGGGACAGCGTGGCCAAGGGTGAGCAACACAGGCCTGTGTCACAACCGGCATCTCTGAGCTCCACTCTCTTGCTCTGTGAGGAGAGCAATTGAAGCCATGGACACGTGAAGGGAGAGGAGCCAGGCAGCACCAGCAAGGCCAGAGCTGGGAGGGCTTGACCTGCCTTCTGAGCACCCTAACTGGGAAGAAATAGGAGGCAAGAGTTCTTCCTCTGCCGCAGGCTGTCTCCCAATGTTCCTCATCTGCAGGCTGGCCCTGGTTGTCCCTCAGCTGCCGGCTGGCCCTGGCTATCCATTGGCTGCCCGCTGGCCCTGGGTGCTCCTCAGCTGCCGGCTAGATCTAGAAATAGGCTCCTGGGCTCACTACGACACAGTTATTGTTGCTACATCTGAGCCACAGGACAGCCCCTTCTGTTCTAAGGCCAGGCACCCCATTCTGAGCTCTCAGCTTGTTCTGGAACAGGGGAGCCCACCAGGGCTCCTTTTGATACTCCCTGGTCCCAGCTACGTGCACTTGGACCTTAGGGAGTGGGTCAGTTTGTATCCGCCCACCTGCCTCAGCCCGAAAGATCCAAAGTGCCCTTTGCAGGCCTGGCCTCCCCACTAGAGGTTGTCTGCTCCCTTTGATGATGCCGAGCTGGACTGACTGGGGTCATGGGAGGAGGTTTCATCACAGCCTGGGACAGGTCCACTGGGAAGTCCCTTGCCCCGGGATTTACAGGAATGCTGTAGCTTGACAGGGTTGAGGGTGAGCCTGGGGCTTCTCATCCCGAGTCCCACCCACTCAAGGCTTACCAGGCCTGCGAGTTCCTGGAGTCACTGGGACTGTGCGGTCTGTGACCCCAGGTACTTAGTCTCTTCCTGTAGACTTAAGTAGATTTTATTTTAAAGGGGGCTTTGAAAAGTCACGGGTGAAATAAATTTTTGAAAATTCACTCGCCCAAAGTCAAAGGTAGTCAAAGGAATGAACATCGCCAGACAGTGGTGGCGCATGCTTTCAATCCCAGGACTGAGGAGGCAGAGACGGGTATCTCTGAGTTCGAGACCAGCTTGGTCTACAGAATGAGTTACAGGACAAACAGGGTTACACAGAGAAACAAAGAATGAAGGAACGTAGCACAGTGCCATGTGATTCTGGCAAGAGACCAAATTCTACCGCCCCACTCCAAGTCTGCCATTCCAGTTCTCGAGAGCCTGAGGCAGGAAGATTGCTATAAGTTCAACACCTGTCAGTAAAGTCACTGCCAGTGTAAACTGGAAGAATGAATTTGCTTCCAGGCACCCACATAAAAAAACAGACCAAATTCTACCACCCCACTCCAAGTCTGCCATTCCAGTTCTCGAGAGCCTGAGGCAGGAAGATTGCCATAAGTTCAACACCAACCTGTTCTACAGATCTGTCAGTAAAGTCACTGCCAGTGTAAACTGGAAGAATGAATTTGCTTCCAGGCNCCCCACTCCAAGTCTGCCATTCCAGTTCTCGAGAGCCTGAGGCAGGAAGATTGCCATAAGTTCAACACCAACCTGTTCTACAGATCTGTCAGTAAAGTCACTGCCAGTGTAAACTGGAAGAATGAATTTGCTTCCAGGCACCCACATAAAAAAACAGGCATATTGGTGTGCCCTGAAATCCTGGTGCCGGGGAGGCAGAAACAGGAGGCTCTTTGTGCCAGGCAGCCTGGCCTAACTGGTGAGCCTTGGGTCCTGGTGAGACATCGATCGCAAAAATTAAAGAGTAATTAAACAAGTTACTGATACCTAGTGTCAACCTCTGCCCTCCACACACGTGCACACATACCCATATGCGCATGTGTACAACCCCCACACACACCTGGGTACATAATGCTCCACACACGTGCACACACACCCATATGCGCATGTGTACAACTCCCCCCACACATACACCTGGGTACATGATGCTCAAAGCAGCACCATTCTGATCAGCCAAAAATGTACATCATCCTAATGTCTGCCAACCGATGAATGAGTGATAAAATGTGTGACATCGCACAGTGAACTATCACTTAGCCATGAAGAGGAGCGAAGTGCACACTAAGACGGATGCATATGGAGAGTATGTTGAGTGGGGAACACAGACAGCAAAGGGCCCACACTATCTGATTCTATTGACGTTAGCTGTCCAGGACAGGCAGAGCTCTAGAGATGGGAGGTAGGTTCCCAGTTTCCAGAGGCTGGGGGATGACTGTTCACAGTGTGGAACTTCACTGGGTGGAGGGGAGGCATGAGCATCTCTAACTCTCCCAGGAGTTCCCACATGCAAGCAAGGTTGGGGATCACAGTGTTGGATGTTTTTTCAAGGGTGCTGAGGTGGGGATCAGCTTGGAGGGTGAGCACATGCAACCTATTGAAGTTTACAGTACCTACCAAAACCTGGGGTGTGGAGACATACACTGGCTGCAATGGCCCTGTCCCATGCTATCACTGGCATCAGTGACCTCACACCTAAGAAACACACACATAACTGTCCCTTGGTGTCTGTTTTTCTGGAACCATGATAGATGGTTGACATGACATGGGGACATCACGAGCCTGTGAGTATAGAGGGCCAGCCACACTGAGTCATGGCTGTACAGGGCTTGACATGTGAACTCGGGCTACACTACTGTGCTTTGAATCCCCATTTTGTGTTCTTGAATATGTTCCGTAAGCTCTTTGTATCAGTCTCCCCCTCTGTAAAATGAAGCATCTGAGGATCAGTTTCAATGGCCTGATCCATGGAAAGCTGTTGGTGGAAGTTTCTATCCCACCAGCCAGCTCCCAAATAAACATGCAGAGACTTAGTGTTAATTATAAATGCTCAGCCGATAGCTTAGGCTTATTACTAACTAGCTCTTATAACTTAACCCTTATTTCTCGTGGCAATGCCACCTTTCTTATTCCCCGTGTTATCTCAGTCTGGCTTTTCTGCCTAACCTCTTCCCTGCCTAGCTATTGGTCAGTTAGCTCTTTATTAGACCAATGAGAGCAACACATCTTCACAGTGTACAAAAGGATTATTCCACAGAAGAAAGCCATTGGGATTGAGCCAGACTCCCACCCAGGGAGTGATGACTGTTGGTATTTATGAATAAGAAGGATTGAAATTGACACCCAGGACATCACATAAATCAGAAGCATCATTTAATCCCTGCCCGAGTTGCCTTTTGTTGCTTTGAATCACTCTGACCAAAACCCACTGAGGGGAGAGAAGAGTTTACTTCATCTCACAATCCTAGGTCACAGTCCATCACTGCAGGAAGGTGCACGTGAAGAAGAAACCACAGAAGAATGCCGCTCATCCCTCCGTTGAAATTCCTTTCTTAGGTGACTCTAAGCTGTGTCAAGTTGACAGTTAAAACTGACTGACAATTCTCTCCAGAGCCTGAACTATAGTTACATGTTTCCATAAAGCTAACTCTTATATGGTTCAAGTAAATACACAGAAGTTCCCTTGTGACATAACTCACGAGCACCCTGACACCATGGCCAGCACAAAGGAGTCAAAGTCATAAAATATGCTTTCTTCATTTTACTTTTTCTTTTTTGCTTTTCTTTTTGGTGGTGGTGGGATGTCCTATAGCCCAACCTAGCCTCAAGCTTACCCTGTAACTGAGGTTGGTCTTGAACTCCTGATCCTCCTGCTTCCACCTCCCAAGTGCTGGGAGTGCAGGAATGTGTGCACACAACAACAAGCTTTATTTCCCGTTAGAACTTTGCTAGGCTTTAATTTATCCCTTCCCAGATTTTATATATATCCCTTCCCAGATTTTATATATAGACTATCAGGTTGGGGAGATGGCTTAGTTGGTAAGGTGCTTGTCATGAAAGCACAAAAGAACTGAGTTCGAATCCAGCTCCAGTGAGGCAAAGAGGTGACTCTCTCGAGCTCACCAGCAGCAGCCCAATTGATGAACTGCAGACTGAAAGTAATTGAGGAAGACCCCAATGTCAACCTCTGGTCTCTACATATAAATGCATGCTCAGGCACCTACATGCAACTACCACCATGAACATATACATACAACACACACACACACACACCCCAACACCAGACTCACAGACCCCACACCACCAGGTTGAGCCTAGTTCCATACTCCCATGTCATTTGAGCTTGAGCAGCAGGATACCCTCCTTTCTCACTCCTGAGACAGGTCTTCTTAGGTAGACCAGGCCGGCCTTGAACTTCCATCCTCTCCATCAGCCTCACAAGTTCTGGGGCCCCAAGCATGTACCTCCACACCATATGAGATGCTCCAAAGTCCCTACAGTCTACACAGCCATATCAAAAGTGCTGTACTTCTGGTTGGTCCAGGACGTTAACGAGAGTACGCAGGATCTGGAAAGACGGCTTAGCCCTTGAAAGCTAAGGCTCACAGCCCAGACAGTCTGCTTCCACTCCACCACTCCCCACCCCACTGCAAAGAGGCTTTCTAGGCTGCAAAAGAACCAGTGGAAACAGTTCGTACAGATCCGAGGACAAGAAGAAGCCTAACGGAAACAGTGTTTTGCACGTGTATATGTGTGTGTGGTTCATGTGCATGTGTATATGCGTGTTAACAATTGTAAAAGCATATGTATGGGTGTATGTGCACGTATTTGTGCATGTGTGTGGAGGCCTGAGGTTGACACTGAGAGGCTTCCCCACCACTCCACCTTATTCATGGAGGCAGAGTCTCTCACTTGACCCCAGAGTCTCTCACTTGACCCCAGAGTTCACCCATATGGTCAGTCTTACTCTGGGTACCCCCTGTCTCCACCTTCTGAGCCATCACACCCATCTGATATTTACATGAGTTCTGGGGATCTGAACTCTGGTCCGCAAGTTTGCATAACAAATGCTTTATCCACTGAGCCAGCCACCTAAGGAACTGCATGTTAGCAGAAATGGCAAGATCATTTCTCATCACAGAGAAAAGCCCCGGCTACTCTTGTTCCAGATCAGCTGCCCAAGAGCAGGAACCTCGCCTTAGGCAGCCAAGGAGCCAGCCATGTGCCCTAAAGTCAGACTGGCACGGACAAAAGCTCCTTACAAAGGGTTCTACTGCCCAGTATTGTGGGGTTCACAATGCATAATGACAAGACACCAAAGGGAAGGGTTGGAGTGAGTGAGGATCGCTGGGGGGAAAGGGGCCTCCCTCAAAAGCAAGACACTACAGGAGTTTGGGCAAGGAGACCAGAGAACCGACGGCGAGGCCAAAGTGGTCCACGTCCACCTTGTTTTAACTTCGGCACAGTGGCTGTGCCTTAATCTACTGCTGTTTCAGCCTGTAATGGCAACTCCACAGTTACCAGGCTGCGCCAGTTACTAGCCTGGTCATTCAGGCACAGCCTGGTGGGAATCCTGTTCCCGCAGGCACCGACTCTGTTGCTACCACTAAAGGTGTCTTAAACTAAACCTATCCTTCTGTTTATAAGTAAGACTCAAGATTCAAAGGCTGGGATAAACACCTGCTAACTCAGAGAGACTGGGTCACCGTTGGCTAGCCTTCCCTCTTTTCTGGCATCTCTGAAAGACCCCTGCTTCGGCTTTGCCAAGCCAGAAAAAGCCATGTCCCTCCAAGCATCACCCTACTTCTTCCCATGTCTCTCTGTCTCTCCCAGATGCCCTCTGAGGCTCGATGATTACTTCCTGTCAACTAGTTGCTAACGCAGCCTCCATGGTTAATTTGTTTAATTAATACAAATGCGAACTTGGAGTTCACAGTATGATTGAATATCCCCACAACATTTCCTACAACACATGAAGAATGAAACTGAGGAACTAAGAGGTGTCCTTGCTCCCACCAACTGTGGCTACCAGCAACTGAGTGAAATGTGGGGTAGCTAAGAAACGTCCATGCACGGTGTTTCAGGCCTTCAAAAATGCACGGGATCACACCCTGCCACCATCGGATGAATGACAGCAATACTTGCTAGAAGACTCCTCCAGTGTCAGGATGTGAGGCGACCCCCTAACAACCATAAAAACCTATAGCATTTGGGTGGTGGCGGTACATGCCTTTAATCCCAGCACTCAAGAGGCAAAGGCAGGTGGATCTCTGAGTTTTAGGCCAGCCTGGTCTACAGAGTAAGTTCCAAGACAACCAAGACTACACAGAGAAACCCTGTCTTGAAAAACCAAAAGAAAAACAAAAGAACAAAAGACAAGACAAAACAAACCTATGGCAACTCAGCCTTAGAGGAGGGAGGCACCTCCTGCCATCCCTAATACAGATGCTGGTAGCCGAGGCAGAGCTCTGGCTTCCCTTGTGCTCAGGTCCCATCCTGCTGCAGGAAGAGTCCAGTTCCTTCCTTGGAGCATTTGAAGCCAGAGGCAATTGGGGCTTCACAGAGGCTGAGGCCTGGCCCTGCTGGGGCCTGTGAAGACCGAGCTCCCCTTCTAAAGGGAAATGGGATGAACGCCTTTCTCTGTTGACCCTTCACACGGAGTGTCCACAGTGTGTTTGAAGATTAACAAACAGAATGTGACTGTGGGACCACGGGAGAGCTCTCTCTGTTAGCGATAGTGCACGCTGCTCTCGTGGAGGATCAGAGTTCAGTCCTCAGCACACACATCAGGCGACTCATGACCAAACTACTGTTCCAGGGAATTGGATGCCCTCTTCTGGCCTCTGTGGACACTCAGGTGGCAGACACTTACACAGGCCCAGGAATAAAACTAAATGTTTAAAAAAATGTGAACGTCAACAGAATCGAAAGATCTGAGGTTGGCTTGGGTCTTTAAAATCTGGGACTTAAAACTTGAACAAAAAAATGGATTCTTTTTAAAGAATAATATTCATAAAGGAAGGGGGCAATTCCCTTGAGGAGAAACTGCGATAAGCTAATGAAGATGAAGATGCCAGGATCAAATGCAGGACCCTGTGTACAAGGACTGAGCCCCGCACACATGTATGCAATGAAAGACAAGCCAGGAAACCAAAGACAGGCTATTTAGGGTCCCCAGACTGGAGCACGCAGAGGGAAAAAGGCAGAAAAATGTAGAAGAATCTGAAATTCGCACGCTGACACCAAACACTCTAAGAGTTAGCAGGACAGGAGAAGGCGTGGGGAGAAGGAAACATTTGAGGGGGTCCGTGTCACAGCTGGAGAAGCCTGGGTCCATGTCACAGCTGGAGAAGACATGTCTCCGCAGGTCCCAGAACCTCAGTGGACTCCGAAGAAACAGACACAAAGGAACCCTGGACCAAACTCAAACCAAGGCCACGACACTGAGAGATCTTCCCAGACAGTCAGAGTTAAGATGGACACCATCAGCAAGGAACGGTAATTAGAAACTGGCTAAGTTGTTACTGGAATCATGGGAGATACAAGCACAAAGCCCTCCCTTCCTTCCCATTTCTCTCTCTTGTGTATTTTTTTTAATTTTATTACTAGAGAGGGGAAAGAGAGAGAGAGAGAGAGAGAGAGAGAGAGAGAGAGAGAGAGAGAGATGTGCCACCACTTGTGTGTGGAAGGAAGGTCAGAGGGCAACTTGCGGGAATCATTGTTCTCCTTCTGTTGTGTGGGTCCCAGGGATCAAACCACTCAGGTCTCCAGGTTTGGCGATGCCTTTACCTGCTGAGTTATCTTATGTATTTTTAAGCTCTGCGTATGTGCATAGGTGTGTGCGTGTCAGAGTGTGGGCATGTGTGAACCACAGCACGTGTGTCATCAGAAGTCAGCATTGGTGTTCCTTGTCACCTTCTACCTTGTCTGAGAGAATATTAAACTAATATGGCTATATTGAAGTCAGCCATGTTAATACGATCTTGGGTTTTCTAAGTCTGAAGCTGAGATCAAGATCACAGCTCTGCCGTGATTCTTAATGCATGCAGAGTAGTGGCAGTGTTAGAAATAGAGGAGATGAATAAGGTTTTCATATTTTACAGGAACTGGTAAAATGATGATGCCTAATAAACTGTGTATCAATGCTGTTCAATACCCCAACCAAAACAAACAAACAAACAAAAACAAAAAACTCCACAAAAATGACAAAAAGCAAGAAACTTCCCAGCAAGGTCCTTTCTCTACAGAAGCCCAGAGCCCAGCATTGAGGACAAGGCACCCAGCGACAGTAGCCGCTGGGGAAACATGCCA
This sequence comes from Ellobius talpinus, assembly GCA_001685095.1. Lineage (NCBI taxonomy): Eukaryota > Metazoa > Chordata > Mammalia > Rodentia > Cricetidae > Ellobius > Ellobius talpinus. The sequence continues at coordinate 12,323 of LOJH01020644.1, forward strand.
CACTACTATGGAGGTGGGGGGACCTGCTCAGAGAAGAGCACAGAGTCAGGCCTCAAGCCTTTTGCATTGCATGTACAAGGCCCTGGTCCCTTCCCAGCACCTCGGGAACCAGTAGAGACCCGGATGATCCGAAGCTGCACACACAGCATCCCCCGAGAAGCGGCCCCAGGAGCTGCTGGCAGGAATGTAAAGTGCAGAGTCGGAGGAAAGATTCCCCATTTTCTTAAAATAGTAGAGGCTGGATCTTAAGCTGACCCAGCAGCTGCCCTTCTGGGGCTCCAACAGATAAGCTACACGCCATACGTAACCCGCGGTGTTGGCAAGCTTCCATAATGCCAACACTCAGAAAGTGGAGGCAGGAGGATGGGAGTTAGAGGTCATTCTCAGCTGCATAGGGAGATAGAGGCCAGCCTGGGCTAAATGAGAGCCTGTCTCAAAAACGCACAACCATCAGTCTGTAGCAGCTGCCACTGCAAAGGGAAGATTCCCACCCACAGGTGACTGCGCCCTTTGCACGAAGCACTATCTCATTTCAACTCCCCACCTACCTCCAAGTCTGGAAGAGGCTGCAAGTCCGGTCACTCGAGGCCATTTGTGGGTCACAGCAGCATGGTCTGTCCCGAAGGGTCTGAACTGGGGTGACAGTGCTGAGGCCTTCAGCCCCACCTGGTTTTCGCCCCATTTCCCACCTGAGTCCAGAGCGCCTAGCGTGGTGCGGGTCTGCGGGGTGGGGGCTCTGGGGCCCCTTCCCTGCTCCTTGTCCCCCCACTCTCTGCCGCCCAGGAGGCGCGGCCGGGGCGGTTCCGCGTGGCTCCTCCCCGCCCCTCGGGGTTTTAGGTCCCTGTCCGCCGCTGAGGGGCAGTCGGGCCGCCCGGTCTCCGGCGATGGCGGCGCTGGCGGCGCTGGCCAAGAAGGTGTGGAGCGCACGGCGCCTGCTGGTGCTGCTGCTAGTGCCGCTGGCTCTGCTGCCCGTGCTCTTCGCCCTGCCGCCCAAGGTACGGTGGTCCCGGGCCGAGACCCTCCCCGCTTGAGCCTGCCTCCCACTAGGAACACCGGCTCCTCTTCTCCCTTCCTTGCCTTTCTGGGCGCTCCGACTCTTCCCCACTTCTAAAGGAATTCTAGATTTTGAGTTCTAACTGCTTGCTTGCTGCTACTGGGGCATCTCCCTTCACAGTGACAAATGTGTGACCCGCCGCCAGTCACTTAACCTCTCTGAACTTTGGTTTGCTTACCTCTATCTAAAAAGGGGACGCGATAACGCAGCACAGTGAATTTGAAGGAGTCAGTGTATGTCGGTGTCTTAGAACTAGCCTGGTATGTAGTAAGTGCCTAATGCGTGCCAGCTGCTTTTGCTCTGTACCAAGTTGCTCAATGGTTGGAGACCAACACCTTCCTGAGCCCTTCCTAGAGGAGACACCACCTGACCTGCGTCACTTCTGAAAAGTCTCTACAGAGGCCCAGCTCAAGCTAGGACAACTAAGGCTGGAGACAGCAACACTCTCAGAGTGCCTTCGAGTGACAACCCTAGTGCTGAGAACCCAGGGAAGGCTGGGGTGAGCTCAGGGCACACACCAGTTCCTAGGGGCTCCAGCACCAGTATCCAGAGGGTATGAAACCCCATCACACTTAGCCTATTCCAGACCATTCTTGGCCACGTCAATAAATTAGTCAATGTTCACAAAATAAAGGATAGCTGAAGGTGTCATTTAAAATATGACACCCAAGAGGAAGCAGCTGGGCCCCAGGAGCAGCCTGCAGAAGGCCTCCATCATGCCTGACAAGAAACGGTGACCCTAGGTTATGTGCAGTGAATTCTTCGGTGCTCACTTCTCCAGCCCATCATACCCTGTTGACTTTGAGGAGAGCAAATAAATAACTGTAGAAGGAGTATGTCACCCTTGCCAAGACCAACAGGGCCCTGAGCGAATCGCTGGCCTGGGGGCTCCCCAGCCTCCTTCCTTCTCTGGCTCTCACTTTTCTTAGCTTTAAAATGGGATGATCAGAGGCTGGTAGAGGCAGGAAAAGATGCAAGGTCAAGCTGGGATGCTGGTCCTAGGGGCCAGCAGAGGTCTGGATAAAGGCGGTGGCCATATAGGAGCAGTATTCCTGAATGGTCTCATGGTTGCTGCGTGCCCTGCCCCAGAGGCAAAACTGTAAACCCAGGAGCGGGTCCACCATCACGGGTCTCTGAGGAGGTCTCACCAAGAGAAAGGACATTCCTACCCTGGCTTTAACTGAGTGGGATAGCCACGGCCGCCCTGACCTTGTGTTGGATTTGTGGGCAGCAGGGAGTATGACAGGCTGGGCAGCCGGATGAGGAAGGGTCTCAGGCCAGGCTCTGCAAGCTGTCTCCTGTACTGTCCACTCAACCAGCGAGGTGACTGGGTTTGCCTTCATCCTTGACAAGCAGGGACGTGAAAACTCAGCAAGGTAACCTGCCAAATGTGGCCCAGCACAAATCCCAAACTTAGTGAAACCATCATAATATATATGTATACATATATATAAACACACACATATTTGGTAACTCAATGGTGGGTTCTCAAGCATTTGTAGATGACATCGTGTGGCAGTGTGAGAAGGTGGGGTTGTGTACCCTGTACTGACACCTTAATTATCAAACAAGGACCTTGTTGGTGGGACTCCCTGGTGAGAATTCTTTATGTGACCCTAGATGTCACTGCCTCTTAGTGACTGACAGGCAGGTGGGTCAGTTTGGGCGAGAGGCTTGGCCCCTGTGTGCTCAAAATGATTTAGGTAGTTCTCCTCAAGTTCCTGGCTGGTAGGAGCTGGCCTCCTCTATTCTTTGTGTGACATGAAATGCGATTCCATGGAGGGCCTTTCTTTTCATTGCTCATTCTGGGTTCGTAGCTTGCAGGCCATGTAGATATGACCTCTCTAAGGCAGGTGGGCCAATCTGAAAATGCTAATTGCAGCTCAGAGCATCTGTAGTGTCTGCCCCCTTTCCCTTGTCATCAGATGGCCTCCTGGAAGCCTCTGAGCCCAAGGCAAGCCAAGGTCACCATGTAGGTGGCATTGGAAATGCTTGAGCATGGCAGACAAGGGAAGAAACTCAGAGGGCCTGGGCATCTGCCATCTGGTGTGTCATGGAATAGCAGCACTTGCCCCAGTTCAGCCCTGGTTTCAACCTCTGTGATGCCTCTGAGCCACGTTTCTGATCAGATGGAACTGGTCCACTGTGGGAAGCTGGGGTCAGGAACAGAGACGCTCCTGGCGCTATGTCTTGTACTAGGACGTAAGGTCTGACCTGAGAGGAATGGAGCGAGCCAAGTTGAGGCCTAGAATTCCCAGAACCTTGAGGATCTTTTTCCATGACCCCTAGCAACTTTGGAAGCCAAGAGTCTGCCGTGTTTTCCACCAATGGCTGTCTCCAGAGGTGGAAGTGTATAGGTAGCCCTGGATAGCTAGTGAGTATGACCGGGACCATTATAACGTGCTTTCTGATCAACACCAGCCCGTCTGCTTGCCAGCCTGTCTTCCAGAGGGAAGAAAGTAGCTTCTTTCCCTCTGATCCCCACAAGGCTCAGACAGCTGCTCTGACCCTCTGGCCACTGTGACTGCTGCACCCGTGGGTGACGCTGAAGATGCTCTGAGGAAGGGTGGCTGGGGCGTTCCAGGCGGGACAGCTACAGAATGTTGCAAGCTGCAATCGAGGCTACATTGAGCCTTGGGGCACAGCTGGATCCCCTGGGGAGCACCCTCCCACACACATTTTTAAATTTTCTATCATAGGTGTCTCTGGAGAGGCTTGACCTGGGGGTGGTCATCTATTTAGGGGGTGGTAGTTCATCTGCAAGTTCAGACCCTTTCTTGTGTTTGGCTTATTTTTAATACCAGTGGGTGGCCATGGAAGGCTTTTCCTTCCCTGTTTGTGGGATTTGAAATCAGGACTGGATTCTCATCCCACAGACCCTGGCAAGTCCCTAGCTCCTCTGAGCCTCCCTTTCAACACGGCAACTTATCCTTTGGACCCCTCTGAGAGACTCTGTTTCAAGGAGGTGGCCAGCCTTCCTGAGGATGACACCTAAGGTTGTCCTCTAATCTCCAGGTGAGCACGTGCTTATACATGAACACACACTCACTTGCACACACACACACACACACACACACACACACACACACACATGTTGAATCCCAGGAAGGTAGGAACAGGGTCTGACTTTACCTCCTGCTGTAAATACCACCACAGCAGTCACCGGTCTCACACGGCTCTATTTACTTGATCATGTTCCTCTTGTTTACTTATTAGAGGAACACAGTCCCACACTGCTCCCCACCCCTTTCTAGAAGACTTAAACACACCTGCTTACACAGGAGCCTTTGTGTGGGATCCGTGTATGAAAATCCAGGATTGTGATCACTAAATGAACAGAGATAGCAACACGCACGCAGACTCCAGGGCCTGGTGATCCTGGCCACACAGTGCTTCCCTGAGGCCCAGGACCTGACAGGGTTCATATGGGTACCAAGTCATTAGCAGAGATGGCAGGGTGCACTTGCTCCAGGCCCAGACTTGGTTTCAGAAGTGACAGGAGGGAAGGAAGAGGAGGCACAGGGACAGCCTGTTGGCCTTCGGTGTCCCCTCTAGTCTTTTGTGCTGACCTTTTGTATTGTCAGGCATACTCAGCATGAGCTCCTGCCCCACTGGGCGACTGTGAGAGTGTTTGGGGGCCCTGGCTGCTCACTGTCCTCCTATGAAAACGCAGGGACCATCCATGTGATGGTTGGTGGCTCTCAAGTTCAGGAAGTTTCTGAAAAATGGTCACCAAAGATGGTGGGGCCCAAAGCCCTTGTGTGATATGTGGGAGAGGGACTTGATGGAGATGACCCACTGAAGGGAAGACCCTTCCTGTTATCTAGGTGAACCATTATCACATGAGTTATATAGGATGGACCAGGTGGTATTGGAGGTGGAAGGTGGCGTGATGACCTCAGAACTGGCTTTCACCCCAGGGTCTTTGCACCTGTTCCCCTCTTTCTGATCCACTGCTTCCTGAGGAGCCTTAGAGGTGGACACCCTCACTTCACCCACGTGGCTGGCCTCCTCCAAGGCCTTCACCACTCCCACCCGCAAGTCCTGTCTAAAAGAGAAAACAAAAGATCTGCTTACCTTGCTCTGTTCTCTGCCCCTCCCCCTCACCACTTTGATCATTAGATGTATCTACCGTCATGCCATCTACAGTCCCCCGGACAGGGTTCCCGGTCCCCGTCACTGCAGTGTCTTCAGTCCAGCATGGGGCGCGACGTGTAGTAGACACTCAGCAAATACATGTTGCATAAGAGAGCAAAGGAATGCTGGTCACCAGCCAAGCCCTTGTGGTACACTTCTCACAAATCCTCCGGTGACCCTGGAGGAGCCCCTGAGCTCCTGTGGTCCTCTCTGCCCACCCCTGCAGATCATGGGGCCTGGCTCTGTGAGTGCTGGCTGATGGCTGCCGTAGGGTGCTTCCCAGGTGGAGCCAAAGCTTTGTTTGTCCCCATGGTGCTGGGGTCGCAGGGACAAATGGAGAAGCTTTTACCTTGGGTCATCTGTCCCATCGATTGTTCCTGGCCTGGATGGAGTAGGAACAGGGTGGAGGAGGGCAGGACAATCCTGGGAGAGGCAGGGAAGAAGGCTTCCTACTGCCCTACACTTCAGGACACCTTGACCCCAAAGAGTAGGAACTGACAGAAGTCACATTGGCTAAGCACCTACTCTGAGTCTGGCTGAGAGCCTACTATGTGTGTGGCACATTGTATTCAATGGAACCGATCCTATGATATCAGAAAAGGCAGCCTCCCAGGATTCCAGGCAGTAGAGCAGCAGGAACATTAGCAGAGGTCTTGAGTCACTTCTGGGTCCTGCCCTACATCGGGCTGTCGTCTACCTGCCACCTCTTCTCATGGTGCCGGGTTTATCAGTGAGCTCCTAGACACAGGGAGACTGTCATGGGGGAAGAAGTGTGTCACACTCATGGGCGCCTGGAAGCAGGAGCAGGCCACCATGCCACCAAGGGAAACCAGGAAGCCCAGGGCCTGCAGAAGACAAAGGGAGGGAAGGAGAGAGGGAGGCAGGAGACTCTTCTATAGGAATGAAAGTTGAGGTAGGGCTGAGGCAGGGATACAGATCAAGGCTGCCCACTGGGAGGACCTCAGTGGGCTCTGGGACACAGAGTTGTCCCCAGATAGTGTCTGGTCCTGGACTGATCTGGGGAGGTGAAGAGCAGCCTGGAGCGTGAGTCCCTCTGAGCAGGCAGCTGGAGTGTGGGCTCTGCAATGGTTCCTCTGCCCTGTGAGCAATGCTGCACACTTCTTAGCTCTAGGAATCCGTGCACCTTGGGTGATGCAGCCCCTCCCAGTGTCAAACTACAGGGAGCAGAAACTCCCTCCAGCCCTCCATTCTTTACCTACTATCATCCATCCAGACACTTGTGAGCCTGCCGGTTCTTCACACCTGCCCAGCTGTGCCTGCCTCAGGGCTTTTGCTCTTTCTTTGTCCTGGAACTCTTCTGTGCCAGTCTGTGCAGCTGGATTCCTCTGGTTATTGAGGTCTTAGGCCCAAGGACATCACTTCCAGGGAGTCCTCCTGGATGACCACTTTGAAAGATCTTGACCCACTCACCCCGCAGAACCCCTGCAAAACTACTCCGCTTCATTGTCTGCATGGAGTTGTGCACAGGTCCCTTGCTTTGTTCAGTGTCCTTTCGCCCTGGACTGCAGGCAGCATCAGAGCAAAGCCCCATCTGCTATGGTTCCCTCTGGGTCCCTAAGGTCTAGGACTTTGCCTGACACATGGAGGGCACTTGGCAACAGCAGAGTGGTCAAGCTTGGGTTTAAACACAGGTCCTGGTTTCAGAGTGTGTATGCCTCTTAAAACCACTGCCCACATCTGGCTTGTGGCACACTTGAACTGAAAACAACAGCCTCTGCTTCTTCAGCTGGGAGCCTGAGGTCAGGGGACAGAGGGAAGCAGGCCTGGGCTCCCCAGTGGGGAACCCCAGAGCATCCTAGGAGTCCTCTCAGCTAGGTGGCCAGCCTCCCATCGCTTGTGGGCATCCCTAGCTCTGGGCCCCAGCCGTAGTCCTCTGAGGCCCAGCCAGCTTTCCACTTGTCCATACTTCTGCCAGGTGTGTAAACAGGCCCGTGTGGTTCCTGGTGGTGCAGCAGGGGGCTAGATCAAGTGTCCTGACCTAGCCCCACAGGACGGTGCTCTCTGCACTGATGAACCAAGGGTTCTGATACCCCAGACCCTGAAGACACATTCAGCCTGCCAGTGCCACGCTGCTGCCTCCAGTGCAGGTGCACCAGGGACTTGGAAAGAGACACGTAGCCGCGCAGCCTCCTGGCAAGTTGTTTCCCTCCCCAGCTCCCAGCCTCAACTTTCTCCCCTGCAGAGTGGCTCAGTGAAACCCACTTGCCAGGAAAACGAAAATGCTTGGTGACAACAGGTGCCTAATAAAGGCTGGCTGCCGCTACCTGCAAGATGAGGGGACTAGTGTCTATGCTCTGTCTCTGAAACCCACACTAGGTGTGGCAGCAACCCGAAGGATGAAGACACTGGAGAAGGGCTCTCCAGGATAGCAGGCCTCTGCCTCCCAGCCCAGTGGGGACTCACAGGTTCCCAAGGATACCTTAATTTGTAGGCTGGGCTGAGAAGGCACTCAGTGTTCAATGCGTCATACTCTTCTGAGGGGAAATGCTGGAACCCAACCCCGGAGGCTGCAGGGAGGGACCTCTCCCCATTAGCCAGAAGTCCTTGAAGAACCACAGCTCAAGATTCATGTGCCAGCTCAGGGATGTTCAGGGCAGCTCCACACGTGTGTGTGTGTGTGTGTGAAGCAACCATGGTATAGAATAGTTCAAGTATTGCATTGAGCTGCCCTGACTGGTTCATGGCAAATTGAAACTACTTTGAGATAGTGCCTTGCCCCAGTCACAACGGCTTTTATCAAGAAGCATGACAACAGGGGACTGGAGAGACACCTCGGTGGTTAAGAACACTCACTACTATGGCAGAGATAAATAAGTATTATAATGCTAAAAAAGTCTGGCAGAAATATTGGAGAGGATGTCAAGAAAGAGGAACCCTTACTTACTGCTGGTGGGTGTACAAATTCATGGGACCATCATGGAAACTTGCTTGGAGGGTCCTCAGAACATTTTAAATAGCACTAACATGAGCCAGCTATTCTGCTCCTGGGATATACCCAAAAAACCCCATGTCCTGTCATTTGAATTTTGCTGATTTAGGGATATTGAACACTTTCAAAATTAGGGATTGGCTATTTGTGTTTGTTTGTTTGTTTCTTCCTTCCTTCCTTCCTTCCTTCCCTCCCTCC
>LOJH01020645.1:0-17186 GCA_001685095.1 Ellobius talpinus
CTGCTGCTGCTGCCGCTGCGTGCGCGCAACGAAGACCCGGCCCGAGCCAACGCTGACCGCTACGCAGTCTACTGGAACCGCAGCAACCCCAGGTGAGCTCGTAGGGGGGAACCCCCGGAGACCACGAGAGGCCCCAGCCCTGGGGTTTGCAGCGCGCGGACCTACCCCTGAACTTCAGGGGTGCCTAGTATTCCCTGCAGAGCTCCTGGACTTTGGGAAAAACCCTCCGCACCCTCACACGCTGGAGTTCCTTCGCTGGACTTGCACTGCACGGGGGTGGGGTGGGGAACACTCGTGAACCCCTGGCCTCTTGGAGAAGGAAGCACCCTGGAGGGCTGAGGATTTGGTGGAGCTCCCTGGGGACCTCCCTTACACCCAGAGTCCCTGGACGAGGCTCTTCTGCGAAGGTTCCGAGAGTCCTGTCTGTGGGTCCCCAGATGAACTTGGGGAAGTTGCAAGGTTCCCCTCTCTACCCCTCCGTTCACTCTAGGGGCTTCTCCAATCCCCCAGGCACTTTATAGGGATAGAGGGGACCACAGGCACCAAAGAGGTGGAGGACAGTTTGAGGGGTGCAACCAGGGCATATCGTTTTCCACCTTCTTTTTAGCTTCTGGAGAAACTGAGGTGCAGGAAGGGGTGCAAGGAGGGGCTGCTTCAAGGTCATGGCCAGAGAATTGGAGCTGGTACTGGAGACCCAGGTGGCCAAGTGCCCAGCCTGCCACACCCAGCAAAGGCACCCAGCCCTGCTGTCCAGCAGCACCTTGTGGGTCAGACCCTGCTAGGCACTGGGTAGAGTCAGGGATACGGCAGAAGCCACTGTTACAGGCGGAGTGAGAAAAGTTGGATACCCACTGACCACGTTCTGAGTAGCTTAGGACCTTCTGGGTCGTTACAGGGTTTCAGAGATGGGTGGGTGCTGAAGGGTTTCCTGGGAGACAGGCTTGGAGTCTTTGATGCTTGGGCGCAATATAGCGCTGACCGGTGAGGAAATAATACAGCTGCATCAGCCAGGATGCCCTCCTGATCCATGGATGGAAAGTTGCAGAAAAGCTGGTCTCTGAGGCGAGCTGTGGGACAAGGGCCACCAGTGTCTCTTCATGGGAGTGGTAGCTCTCTGGCTGCCCCCTACCATCCGGCCGTCCCCTAGGGCTGAGGGCAGGGACCCCAGGACCTTGCAGCGAACTGGCAGGGCCACCACCCCCCCTCCATCGCGTTCCTGCTATGTTGGTCAAATGTGGGTTTGATTAGGACTCGGTGGCTGCGCAGGGAGCCGGGTAAGCTGCGCTTCCTCGGCCTAAGTTTTCTGGTTTTAGCTTGCAGAGTCTCTGTCCCCAGTGTGGCCTGTCCTTTGTCGGGGGGGGGGACAGGATAGAGGGACTATGGGGATGAAGAGAAGGGGTCATGGCTGCCCTTGATGTCCCCATTTGCCACAGGGTTGGAACCCTGCCTCAGGAAGGAAAGAGGTGTCCTCATCATCACCAGGGTCCAGCTCAGGCCAACCACCTCCTGTTGCTGTGTCCGGACAGGCTGCCTGAGAGGATAGGCTGCCTGAGAGGATGGCCGGCCAGGCAGGTAGCAGAGCCAGCCAGCCCTATAGAGTGGGGGGGCTCCTCGGGTCCCTGTCTCTTCTTTGGGTTCCCCTCTGTGGGTGACCCTGCCTGAGGAAAGATGAGCACCATGCACCAGGGCCTTGTCAGCACACGGGGGTCTGGGCTGCTATGGAGTCTTAAGATTCAGTGGATGTTGACGGGTGGTTCGTGCAGGGACGATTTCAGGCTGGCATCCGAGGGGACCTAGTATGGGGATACAGTATGAGGAGCTGAGCAGGATCGACATCCCAGCTTCTCGTGTGATGCAGGATGGGCGGTGTGACATAAAACAGGCAGTGGGGGGGCATGCTGGAACCCCGACCGTAAGTATGGGTCACACACAAAAGACTGAACAGAAGTGGGGGAGGGGTAGACCTGCTCCAAAGTACCCGTGTCTATGTAGGACATGGACGCCTATGTGACTTGGAGGGGACACACACACAGGCAGCCATGTTCCCTGCCACCTGTCCAAAGGCTGTTGGGATGGCTTTCTGAAGGCAGAGATTCCACAAGGAGGCATGGACACCCACACTCACCTGCCCAGGCACTCCCGAAAGCCCCTATCCAGGTCTACCTGACCAATCCACCTGGCGGGACACCCTGCCCTGACCTCTCGGGGTCTCTAGACCTGTTCCCGGCTGTAACCTGCTTGCCGGGCTGACAAGGACACCCCACCACAAGCCCAGACCGCTCAGCCATTCTGTGACCTCACTGCAGCTTGTGTGGGTTTTGTCCAGCGGCTCATGGACCTGTGTTCATGGAGTCTGCAGCGGCCTGTGGCTTTGCATGTGGCTGCATGTTCTTATCCACAACTCCAGGGGAGCCCAGGATGCGTGTCTGCATAGAGCTGGCTGTCGCAGGGTATTTGTGACACAACACCCTAGGCTGGGGTGGTTGCGTGTGTGCACGTGTGCACGCATGATTGTGCAAGGGAGCGGATGCATGCGTTGGCTAGAGTGGGGTGCACACACATCTTCATGCAACACGCCTGAGCATGTGAGTTCATGGCTGTGAGGTCCCAAGAGCTGGTGTGGGGACAGCTCTTTCCTCTCGGCGCCCACGGCAGCCGCAGGGCCATCCACAGAAGTGGTTTTACCAGTTGCTGCTTTTCCCTGCAGACAGGTCATGAGGATCCAAAGCAGACATCATAGGAGATTTCTTGTTGCCCCAGATGTCACCCACCTCTGAGACACTGCTGGCCAGGCTCTGGGAGTGGGGCAACCTGGTGTCCCATGCCAAGTGACCTCCATGTGGGCAGTAACGCTGTCACCAGCAGAACACCTAAATAGGAAGATGGTGGTGCTGGCTAGGCCTGATTTCTGAGGCAGGCACCATCTCTGTAGCAGAGTGTGACTGGTTCTCTGGCTCTGATGGCCTCGCTCCCCCTGAAAGGAACCTGGCCATGTGTTTGTGTTTTGCAAGAGATTGTCCACCATCCAGTGGTGGTAGCACATGCCTTTAACCCCAGTAGAGGCAGAGGCAGGTGGACCTTTGAGTTTTAGGCCAACCTGGTCTATGTAGTGAGTTCCAGGACAGCCAGGGCTACGCTGAGAAACCTTGTCTTGATAAAGGAGAAAGAGGGAGAGGGAGATTGTCCTCCATGGTTGGAGTGCTTGGAGTAGTAGGCAAGGCCCGGAGGATTTGGGGCTCTGAGGACCTGGTGGTTGGCGGGCCTTAGGGGAGTAGCAGAATTGTTGAGAGCCTGGGTCCTGAAGAATGAGACAGTTTAGGTACCCAGAGGGAACAAAACACGGCTGGGGACAGACAGGTGCCTTTGGTAGCAGATGAGCCAGAAGGAGTCGTCTGCAACTGGACACAAAGCTGAAGAGGGGGATTGCTGTGAGTTCTAGGCCAGCCTGACCTACATGAAACCTTGCCTCAAAATGAACAAACAGATAAAAGGTCTGGTGCTGGACTCTGCGGGAAGAGCGCTCACTGAGAGCCAGGAAAGCCTGGGCTCCGTCCGGAGCTCTAAGCCAGGAGTGGTGGCAAAGACTGCTCGTCCCAACACAGAGAAGAGGAAGCAAAGGCTCAGGAGTTCAGGGTCATCCTCAGCTCTAGTGAGCTAGAGGCCAGCTGGGCTACGTGAGGCCTGGGTCCCCCATTTCTTCTCTTCATGTGGATTTGACCCCCAGTCTCTTGCAGGCCTCTGGCACCCATGGGGCCCTGTGTCATGTCCTCATGGGCAGCAGACACAGTCTGTGAAACCTCTATGTGTGTCATTGTGTCTAAGTGAGCACGGGATGGTCAGTCATGGTTACCTCTGGGCTTCAAGTCCCAATGTGCCTCTCACCAGACCACCTGGGTACCCAGGAGAGAAGTTGGCAAAATCATGAGGTAGGAGGATTGTTTCAAGGAGTGCAGGCCAGGGACCACAGCCTCTGTGTGAGAAGTCTCAGGGCGGTCATTAACCCCTTAGTGAGAGTTTAGTCTCTGCTTGCTTTTCTGCATCTTCAGGCAGATGGAACATTTGGGCTTTGTCTTAATTCCACAGGGATTGTTTTAGAGGTGGGCCCTCCACCTTCCCCAACACCCTTGCAGACACCAGCGAGTGCAAGGGTAGGGTTCTGGCTCCTGGCTACCCACCTACTTGGAACCATGAATACCACCAACACAGCAAAACTGGTGTGATTGTAGAGCCAAAAAGAGAAAGGAAAGTAGCATCCTCCACCAGCATCTGGTGGGGTTCTCATCCACCTGGTACCCTGGAACACGCATGGCTTGAGCACCGCTGTGTGCAGGGTCTGTCTGGCTTGGCTACAGGAACCAACTGTGGTTAATGATACATGTCCAGGGTGGAAGGTGGGCTCTGGGCACGTGCAAGGGTCTGAGTTGCAGCCTGGAGAGACCAGGAAAAGATGGACAGCATTGGACCTCCGGGTCTGGTGTCTTGTTTATATTCAGAACAGCTGGCCGTGGATTTGGGGAGACCATGAGGCTGACAGATCTTTGTCATGGTCTACTGAGGACCAGCGTCTACAGTTTTCTGTCCACCTGTAAGCAGTGGGCATTGGGGGGTTCAGCTGAGGTAAAGTGGTTTGCTGTGCACAAGCAAAGACCCAAGTTCAAATCCCCAGAACCCATGAGGAAGGCCAGGCGTGTCTCCGAGCCTGTAGTCCCAATGCTGTCTAAGGGCAGAGTTCAGGATCAGTGGGGAGCAAGACGGAGGAGAGGTGCGGCCAACATTCTTTTCTGTCTATGTCAGCGAGTTCGGGTAGACAGAGTTTGATCCCAGCTCCCAGGGCAGGGTAGGTGCCCGTGGCCTCCTCAGTGAGAGGACCTCCAACACTAAGGCACAGAGTAGCTGAGATAGACGCCCTGGACAGTCAACACACTGAGGATTACACCTGAGTGTGAGGGAAACTGAGGCTCCAAGAGTCTGCCAAGTCCATGACTGAGCCGTGCTGGAAGCTCCAGAAACTCCGCTTGGGCCTCTGGTTGGTACAGGAGCCCAGGAGCAGCAGCTAACTGTCTTTTTCCCCTGCTGTTCTTGACAGGATCTTGTATAGCCCGGGCTAGCCTTGGATTCTCTGTGTAGTTGAGGATGACCTTGAGCCCCAGAACTCTCAGCTGCTGCAGTGCCATGCAGTGACCCCCCCTACGCTGCACCCCAGAACCCTCAGCCCCCGCTGTGCCGTGCAGTGACATCCCCCACGCTGCACCAGGAAGCTCCGAGTTCCCCTTTGCAGGGCCTCAGTTTCCCCAGCTGTACTGGGAGGTGAAGGAGCCCCAGGCAATCCCTCCCACTCCCAGCTACCAGCCTTTCATATGCTAATAAAGGTTCTCACAGGACCCACTCGACCCCCCTTCGGCCTGCGTTTACATGACAGGGACCCGGGGGACACTCGGTGAGATCTGAGGGTTCCGCCTGCAGTAGCCTGAGGCTGAGATGGAAGGGGAGCCGCTGTCCAACCCCACAGGCCAACCTCCATCCTCTAAGACGCGGCTGGGTCGGGCCGGTCCTCCCGGAGGACAGCTGGGGACAGCGGGGCAATGCCAGGGCTGAGGCTGAGGGCAGAACTGGAGTGCTGGGAATGCAGTTGGCCAGAAACCAGGGAACCTGCCGGAGAGAGGAGATTGTGCAGCGCTGCGAGGTGGAGGCCGGAGGTTCAAAATCAGCCCGGGTTAGAAGAGATTGTCTCAAGAAGTTGCACAAAGAGGGCAAGAAACACCCTGGGATCGCACAGCATGGAAGGTTGGCTTGATCCCGGTGCCTGCAAGCCCATGCGACCTGCCGGAGGCCAAGGGGAGGGTCAGGTTGCCTTTCCCTCCGAGCTCTGCCTCCTTGCAGGGAAACTGAGGCTGAAGTTGGTGCTGGGCAGGGGTGGTGGGGATAGGGGACCGTATGGGTCCATCCTGGTGCTGACCACTGACCGGCCCTCCTCCACCCCCACAGGTTTCAGGTGGGCACCATGGGTGATGGTGGTGGCTACACGGTGGAGGTGAGCATCAATGACTACCTGGATATCTACTGCCCTCACTATGGGGCACCGCTGCCCCCGGCTGAGCACATGGAGCGGTACATCCTGTACATGGTAAACGGCGAGGGCCATGCCTCCTGCGACCACCGGCAGCGAGGCTTCAAGCGCTGGGAATGCAACCGGCCTGCAGCGCCCGGGGGGCCCCTCAAGTTCTCAGAGAAGTTCCAACTCTTCACGCCCTTTTCCTTGGGCTTTGAGTTCCGGCCTGGCCATGAGTACTACTACATCTGTGAGTAGCCAAGGCTAGCCCCCTTAGCAAACAGGGAAACTGAGGCAGACAGTGCCTTCCAACAGTCATCCAGCCTCATGCCCCACGACCCTGGGAGGAGGAGGGTGAGATGGAGGAAACCCCATTTCTGAGTTGTCTCCTGGGGAGGCCCAATGGGGAACAGGGCCTCAGAGCACCCTGGGGCTGCAGTGGATTCCATGTGCCCAGCCTTCTTGCTGTGTCAAATTAAACCACACCAGACTCCATTTCTTCTTCTTCTTCCTCCTCCTTTTAATTCAAGCAAGAAGTGGGTGGGGACGGGCAGAAGGTTCTTACAATGAAATCCCAGAAAATGAGAAAAAAAATGATATTTTTCTTTTTGAGATGAGAATCCCGGAAAGATCGGGAGTATAATAATTCCTTCCATCTCTGCAACGAATGCTTATTTTTTGTTTGTGTGCTTGTTTTTGGTTTTGTTCTGCTTTTTTGTTTGTTTTGTTTTGTTTTTTCGAGTCTAGGGTTTCTCTGTGTAGCCTTGGCTGTCTTGGAACTCACTCTGTAGACCAGGCTGGCCTTGAACTCACAGAGATCCACCTGTCTCTGCCTCCCAAGTGCTGGGATTAAAGGTGTGTGTCACCACCGCCCAGCTCAAGTGTTAATTTTTACTTTGTACTTTTTAATCTTCCAGTCCCAGCATGGGGAATGGGTGAGGGTGGATGGCAGACCATGAGGTGGTGTCCCGGGGTCAGTCCGCTGAGCTACAAATCTCCCCAGTCTGCATCTCCTGTCCCAGCTGCCTAGGAGCCACCCACATGTAGCCCAGGCTAGCCTCAAACTCCATATGGAGCTGAGGAGGACCTTGGACACCTTGTCCCTCTCATCTCCACTCTGACAGGACGGCAGAGCACACACCCAAATGTGGCTGGGCCATCCTCCCACCTCTGCCTCCTCCACATGTGCGAGCTGTGGATCCGAACTCGGGTCTCAGTGCTTGGTCAGCATTCTCTGTACCCCACAAGCCACCTCCTCAGCCCTTGCTTTGTTTTGTTTGTGTGTTTAAAATGTCACCCTAAGTTAGGTGTCCTGCTGCACGCCTTTAATCCCAGCACTCAGGAGGCAGAGACAGTGGGATCTCTGTGAGTTTCATGACAGCTTGGTTTTTAAGAAAGTTCCAAGACAGCCAGGGATGCATAAAGAAAGAGCCCCTGTCTCAAATCAGTAAATGAATAAATAAATTTTAAAAGTCTCACCCTGTTCCTGCGCTCTGAGACGTAACTCACTCAGCCTTTGGAGTCAGCTTGGACAGAGGAAGCATGGAAGAGACTCCCAGGAAGCCTAGGGCATTGTGTCTCGGGTTTTGACACATGGTTAAGAGTTTTATGGGTTGGGTCAGCAATGTGGAGAAGGGAGCATGGAGCCCCCAGAAGGTTGCCCTCTCTTCCAGCTGCCACACCTCCCAACCTGGTGGACCGTCCCTGCCTGCGCCTGAAAGTTTACGTGCGTCCAACCAGTGAGTGTCTTTAGTGTGTAGTGACCTGGGAAGGACCCAGGTCCCCTCATCCTGCCCTTGACTCCATGAGTGGCTCAGAGAGCTGGGGGTTGCAGAGTCCCATCCCAACCCCTCCCCCAAGCCCGGGACCTTCCAGAGTGCCCAGCCCAGTGTGGCCTGGCTGACAGCCTGTGTCCCCACAGATGAGACCCTGTACGAGGCCGAGCCTATCTTCACCAGTAACAGCTCCTGCAGTGGCCTGGGCGGCTGCCACCTCTTCCTCTCCACGGTCCCTGTGCTGTGGACCCTCCTGGGCTCCTAGTGTCAGGACGCAGGACACCAGCCCCACCTGGACCCCTTGACCTCAGCCCTCGGACCCGCGCAGCCGCCTCCGAGACAAAATCCTCGCTGCTTCTCTTTCATGGTGCTGTCCCCCGGAGGAGGCCGCCCACTGCCCAGGGAGGTGACACTATCCTGAAGCCTGAGGAGGAGAGCCAGGCCAAGCCACTTTCTCCAAGGCCACCAGGGAGTTCAAGGCCTCCCAGCATTAAGCTCAGTCAGAAAGACTTGAGGGTTTTTTTTAGTTAATTTATTCCCTGGCATTGCTGGTAACATTGGGACAGGCCAGCAGGTGAGTGGGCCGGGCCCTCCAGCCACTCCTCTCCTCTGGTTCTGTTATTTGGGTCTCAGAAGGAGCCCACCATAGACTTGCCTGACCCAGAAGGGGTGTATGGTGCCAGCCCCTCAGTGGGGCACCAGGGGCTCATGCCCCTTCTTCTAGCCACTGTTGAGCCCCCTTTCCCCCCAGATCTCAGAAAGCCCTTCAGCCCTGCAATTTCACCCTGCCACCCGGGCCCCTCCACCAGGCACAACCATCTCCAGGGCCGGGAAGATGTTTTATTTCTGTAAATAGAAACCAGCAAATGTGTACTGTGATTTATTTTAATGTATTCTTGAGGACAGAATGGAACTTCTTTTTAAAAATTTTTTTTTCCAGACCTTCGATTCGAGGGGACTTTTATTTAGGTTGGGGGAGTGGGGTGGACTTTTTAGGATAGAAACAACACTTCGCAATAAACTCGTTTTTTTTGTCCATTGGAGCCCTCCCCCAATCATGTGACCTAGTAATGTTTGTAAGAAAAAACGTAAAAAAAAAAAACTGGACAGGACTGAAAAGGGGAGCTACCTACCAAAAATACAGAAAGAGCAAAGGACCCAGTGAAGGTGGCCACATACATGTTTCTATGGATTTCGGATTTCTACCCGCCTTTCCTCACTCTGTATTTTATATATATTCTAGAAAAATGTATATTGTGGGTGGCCGCCATGGCAAGGGGTGGCTGGGGAGCTTTTGTAGGGGCAGGGGGACGGTGGCCAGCCCCTCATCACATTCAGCTTTGAAGTCTGTATTTTTATAATAAAATGAACCAACTGTAAGGTGTGGGTCTCCCTCTTTGGACAGTTGGGAGGGTTCTGAGGATAGTCCTGCTGCTTCCTGCCTGCTCTCAGGGTCCTGGGGGGTCTGCAGGTAGAAGGCCGGCTTCTTAGGGTTCACCCTGATTCTCCTACAAAAGCCTGGCATGATGGCGCACGCCTGTCACATGGCACCAAGGAGGTGGCGGCAGCAAGCGTGTACACAGGAGACAAAAGATTGTCTCAACATAGTGAGATGTGAGCCTGACACCGAGATCACTCTCTGACCTTTATACATACCGCACACATAGAATAAAAAATGTTCTGAGTTATCTCCCATCGCCAAGACCACATTTCTGTGACTCAGTTTCCCATGTGACTCAGGTGTGTGAGGGCCATGGTGATGTTCATGTCTGTCTCGGGGAAGGGAAGCCTGGGGTTCCCCAGTTTAGCCCCACTTGGGGTTGCCTAAAGGCTTGGGGGGGTCACTGGTAACGAGTGACCTGACATAGGGCCTGGGATCCCAGCGGTGGCCCCTTGTCTGTGTGTCACCCGCAGCAACTGCATTGGGGCACAATTAGCTGAGAGGCAGCGCTCTGAGCCCATTAATTCAGCCTCTCTGTGCCCTGCAACGGGGGCTGCTTCCTAATGAGGCGGTGGACTGTACAAAGGACCTTGTGTCCATGCCAGCCCTGCCCAGAGAAAGGCGGACCAACTGCAGACGCAGTCTTTAGGAGGCTCTGAGATCTCAGAGAGACACCCCCATCAGGCCACCCTTGTCACCTGGACCAGGGTGCTGCCAGCTCCAGGGACCCTGACTCCCATAGCCGTGGGTGTTAGGGAAAAACGCCATCAGCAAGAAGCCAGGGTTTGGTGGCCAGCACTCAAGAGATCAGATTGAGGCAGGTAGGTCTCTGAGGTCAAGGCCAGCCTGGGCTACAGTGTGTACAGCTCTAGGATGGAGGAGTAAACAGCGAGGTCCCCAGAGATGGCTCCGTGGATAAACCGGCTGCACACTGAGGACCCGAGTTCAAGCCCCAGAACCCATGGAAAAAAGCAGCTTGAGGCCATGCAAGTTTATAACCCAGGGCCCAGGACAAGGGGACACAGCAGTCCATGTGACACAGATGAACTGAGGCCTTGGACCTCCTGCTACTGTCCAGCCTGGAGCAGGTGCTGGTGTGTCTGAGGCCGGGGACTCCCCTGAGCTGTGGCCTGGCCCCATCCCCACACCCAGCACCTCACCCAGGCAGAGCCCTGCAGTCCCTGGAGCTGTGGTGACATCGGTATGCTTGTCCTGTGTCTGAGTCTTTTCCACCCGAAGCTTCCAGAGAGAAGCAATTTCTCTCCCGCAGTCCTTTACTGCCGCCTCGGTGGCTGCAATGGGCAGGGGGTGATGGCATGGGGGACAGCAAGGTTCGAGGTCCCCAGGGACCCCGATGATGGTTCTGGCCCCTTAGCTCACAATAGAAAGCAGCATCCACCTCCCCCAGCCCCTCAGCAAAAGCCATGCCTGCCTTTCTGTTTTTCTTTTTTCTTTACATGAGGTCTCCCACAGCAAGGGCTGCCCAGGATGACCTTGAACACTGGACCCTCCTGCCTCCACCTCCTGAGTGCTGGGACCGCAGGTGTGTGCCACACCCAGCTTGGTTTGTTTGCTTATTTATTTATTTATTTTTGCTTTATGTAGCCAATTTTCCTTTTCTTCCTTTCATCTTTCAGACCCTCTGCGCCAAGGGTGAGGACCCTGGGCAGTCTGCTTCCCGGCCTGTCCTTGTTCCTGCCACCTAGCATGCACGCGGTACACAGTGGGCCCTCAATCAGTGTCCACTGACTGACGGAATAAATGCTGTATGTATTTATACAGATAAAGCAAGAAAGAAAAAAAAGTGTCAAGTACAAATTGCACTGGGGAGGCTGAGGCAGGAGGATGGCAAGTTTGAGGTCGACCTTTACTATGTAGTAAGGCAAGACCTTTGCATGAAAACATTAAAATGAATCAGTAGAAAACGTGGTCTCTCATGTCAAGGTCAGAGCCCTTCCTGTGCGCAAGGAGCACCAGCTGTGTGCAGACATCACCAGACTCCTCCTCCATCTTGGTACCTGGCAGAACCTTCCACCATCCTGGGATGCACTGGGACATCAGTGGAACACACGGACACAGTGTAGAGACATTGGGAATCATGAATCACAAGAGACGACACAAGGTGGAAATTAACTAGACACAATTGCCCTAGTGGCTGTGGGGACACCGGCAACCCTGGGGTCCTCAGTTCACCCTAGGGGATGCTGGTCTCAGGTGGAGGTGACCAACATTTAAGGTTGGGGACATGGCCTGTGGGACTGGACATCTGGAAGGGGCACAGTCTGGGAGGGGTTTTGCTTCGGGGGTTCAGTCACGGGTTCAGAGGTCTTCTGAAACCCCTGCCAGTGTGGAAGTGAAGCTGCATCCCCAAATGTGGGTGGACAGGGCTTCTGGGGCTCCCCCATCCAGCCATGTCACAGAGGAAAACTTAGTCAAGTGTTTCTGATTTTCTGGAGGCCAGGGAGGGAGGGGATGGGGTGGAGACCAGAGACTCATGCAGGCCTGGGACCCTTCTGGCTATGTAGGGTCAGAATTCCTTTCCTGGACTCCCCCACCTCCTCCACCCTCTACACTTACTGGCTCACAGACCAGGCCTGAGAGAGGGAATGTCTTCCCCATACCCTCCTAACCCCATGGATGGGAAATGGAGGCCTAGAGGAAGAAAGGTTCAGTTGGCCCCGTGTGAGGTGTGGCCAATGGGATAGGTGTTGGGGGTGGAGATGCCCCATGACCTGTGCAGATGCAGAAACTGAGGCCTCCCTTGGGCCCCTCTGGTCGATGGGATGGGACTGTGATCATGGAGCTGGGCAGAGAGGGGCATAAGGTGGGTGATGCCAAGACACTCAGGGTCCATCCCCTGTGATGCTGGCCCCCACTGTCCTTTCTCCATTTTGTATTTGGGAGGCTAAAATTCTGCTCCAATCTTGCTCCCACAGTGGGCCTAATTCCTGGGTACAAGAAAAATCTTCCAGCATGCCTTTAATCCCAGCACAGGGAGGCAGAGGCAGGCGGATCTCTGTGAGTTCGAGGCCAGTCTGGTCTACAGAGGGAGTTCCAGGACAGGCTCCAAAGCTACAGAGAAACCCTGTCTTTTTTTTTCTTAAAGATTTATTTATTATGTACACAGTGCTCTGTCTGTATGTATGCTTACATGCCAGAAGAGGACACCAGATCTCATTACAGATGGCTGTGAGCCACCATGTGGTTGCTGGGAATTGAACTCAAGACCTCTGGGAGAGTAGTCAGTGCTCTTAACCTCTGAGCCATCTCTCCAGCCCAAAATCCTGTCTTGAAAAACCAAAAAAAAGAAAGAAAAAGAAAAAAAAGAAAGAAAAAAGAAAAACCAAAAAAACAAAGCACATCAAAATTATATCTAGTTTCTGATACTTGGTGGGCTAGCCTCTCCCGGAGAGAGAGAGAGAGCGAGCGATGGTTGCTTGTCCTGCTGGGCCTCAGTTTACCCATCTGTACCATAGGGTATACCTACTTTATAGTTGAGGGAAGAAGGATGGCTCATCCCCAGGCTCCATGTGGGGACCCTGTTCATGGTTTGTAGGTGGGGTGGTTCTCTGGAGATGCCAGCTCTCACCTGGCACCTGGGCTCCTCCAGGCCAGAGCCAGTTTGGGGAGCTCACTGTCATGGAACAGCCCTCAAGGGCCCTTTCTCCAACAGAAATGGGGTCACCATGGGATGGCCAGGTAGTCTGGAGTCTTCGGAGAACCTTCTGGAATTCTGACAGGATTAGGGACTGCCCCCCCACCCCCGACCCGTAGGATTGGGAGCTGTTCCCATGTTGGCCGGCCCCTACCCCTTAGCTTCTGCCAGCGCTGCTGAGCTAGAGTTAAGGAAATATCTCATTCCCTCCTGCTCTGTGTCAATGACAGCTGGGTCCCCACACACTGGGGTGATATTAGTGTCATTTATCATGCATGAACAGGCCTGTGGCTCAGCAGTCATGTCTGTGGCTATAAGGGAAAATTGAAGGACAGCTGAGGCCTGGCTTCCAGTACCTTCCTTAACTACCCACCATGGAAGACCCTGCCCATCTAGCAGATTCCTTTTGTTGGTCAGGATGATGGCTGAGGAGACAGGGTTCCTTCCTGAGCTGAGGAACGCTTGCTGAGCGTCTCAAGGGACCTACTGGGAGGCCTGGGCCAAGCACTATCTCTGTCCGCCACTGGACAGGATGGCTGGAGGTGCTGGCCTCCTTCTCTGTTGTTCAGGCCCCCTTGGAAGGCCAGGGGTGGGGCTGGTGACAGGCAAGGCAGGAGGCGATGGGGGAGGGGGAGGGACTCCACGGGAGCCAGTGGTGCCGGCTGGCAGATCTTTAAATTAAAATACATATATACACTGGATAAATAACCTGGGCCCATATCCTGGTGACAGGCAGAATTAAGTTGCCTGGTTGGGGACCTGGCAGTGAACACTGGGGACAGCAGGAGAGGACAAGGAGACATCACCCACTTTCTCAGCCCCCAGCCATCCCTGGTTCTATTTGGCCAACCTCCCCACATCCTCTCTCCTCCCTGTGGGGATCTGGGACAGGTGTGAGGGACCTAGACAGAGAGGGAGATTCTGGGACCCAAGTTCTCCCAGAGAAAGGAGGCGTTAGTCAGATCAGCAGCCCTCAGGAAATGCTGCAGTCTGTCCCCTGGCTCGCACAGGCCCAAGGAGGCCCCCAAGGGGCCCCCACACAACTGTGGGGTCCTCCCAGCCCCAGTGCCCACGGAGGGGGGGAGGGGGGAGGGGATTTTTCAATTAGGAATCAGCTAATCACCAGAGAGGGCCGCTCTGGGGCCCAGTGAATCTTTTCTGAAAACCATGTACAATGTTAATGACCTGGACAATCCCAGGATTAGGCCAAGGGGAGGGAAACCAAGGTGCAGGGCTGGCTGGGGATTAGCAGATCATAGGCTAGGGTGGCGGACTCTGGAGGGCTTTGGGCAGATTGGTCCCTGGAGATCCATTTTCTCATGAAGATGCCATAGCTGGGGAAACTGAGGCCTGGAGTGAGGGGCAAGAGTTCAAGGGCACCTTCCCCAAGGTTGTCAGGGGCTGTCACTTGTTAGCTGTCGCTCCCTCGGTTTCCATAAAGATGGACCCTACAGAGCAGCCTGGAGTCTCAGGGTGCCCGCACCCCAGTTATGTCCACATGGCACATCATTGTGTTCCGCTCTCCAGATATTGAGCGTGTAAAAGATCTCTTACTGTTTGTTCGCTAGGGCCGGTGCTGAGCTGGCTAACTGAAGACGGTACTCAGGAGGCTCCTCAGGTCCTGTGGGAACCATCGCAGAAGAATAGCGGCTGTAGGGTCCTTTCCCTAAGACTGTGGAGATGGGCAGAAGCTGAGCAAACACCAGGGAGGTCACGGCAAGCGGAGGGACCACTGTGCGGGGCGGGTGGCTTCAGGAAGCTGGGACAAAGAAGGCTGTTCGGTGGGGTTTCTCTTACCTTTCATTTTATATTTTGTTGTTGTTTGATTTGGTTTGTTTTATGAGAGTAGTCCAGGATGACCTTGAACTCCTGATTCTCCTGCCTCAGCCTCCTAAGTGCTGGGATGACGGGCATGTGTCACCAAGCCTGGCTTATGTGGTCCTGGGGATGGAGCCCAGGGTGTCATACGTTGCTCGGCGAGAGTCCTGCAAGCTGACTCGCAGCCTTTCCGTTTATTTATCTATTTATTTATCTATTTATCTATCTATTTATTTATTTATTTATTATTTTGATTTTTTTTTGAGACAGGGTTTCTCTGTGTAGCCCCAGCTGTCCTGGAACTTGCTCTGTAGACCAGGCTGTCCTGGAACTCACAGCAATCCTCCTGTCTCAGTGCTGGAATGACTGGTGTGAGTTACCATGCCCTGCTTCTCCTATTGAGGCTGCCAGAGGGTTTTTGATCTCTAAATGGCTCTGGCATTTCTCCCAGAATTCTCTGACCTCAAGGCTTCCCTGAGCGGGAGCCTCTATGTGCCATGCTCTCCTCTACACCATCCAACCATGACTGTGAAGTCGCCTACTGTCCCCAGGTCCCTACCCTACTGGATACAGAGGAAATCGGAAGGGGGAGCCCTCTTTGATGCTGTCTGGGGAAACTGAGGCTAGTTGATTAGGACTCCATCTCCTCACCTCTTCTGGCCCAGGCCCAGACACCTGAGGTAACTGGTAATCCAGATGCAGAGAAAATGAACAGGGGGTGAGTGATTGCCAGGGCTCAGCCAGGCCCAGGGTGAGGATGTCTCAGATGGGCTCCGGGGCACCTGCACGGATGACCTCAGCGTCCAGGCCTAGGTAGGCTCTGTGACTCGGTTTCCCCACCATCACCACTATGATTCTCCATGCTGTTCCCAGCACCTGGAGGTGGAGAAAGGTGTCGGGGGGCACTGGGCCCCCCTACTTCCCCACCCCCAGCTGTCAATCAGTCCACCGGGCCCCCTTCAAGTCGTCACGGCCCAGCAGTGGCCCAGGGAGGGATTATTCTGGCCTGTCCAGGGTGGATTCAAGTGGAACAGGCGCTGACGAGCGGAACGCGCCCCCGCGGGTCCCGGGCTGCCTGCCTTTGTCCACCGGCTGGAACGGCCGCCACCTCCCGCCTGGCCTAGGTACATTGTGCGACCGCGTCCTGGATCGCTTAGCTGAGATCCGCTGGGCGGCTCCGCCACTTCTGGCTCCCAGCCTCCGTTTCCCCACCTGTGTGTGGACACTCCCCTCTGTCCCTCTCCCTGTATCAGAGGGTGGAATGCGGGTCACGTGGGCGGAGGAGACTGTGGGAATGTCCCTGATCCCTGGCATCCCCAGGACACACCGGTCGGCTTTGCACCCCCTCCACTGGGCTTTTGTTCAGGAAATTCATGATGGCAGGGAGAACGGATCCCCTCACGGTCTGAATGGAGCCGAGGCAAATGCTGTTGGCCCCTGACCCCGGCCCCCTAATCCCAGAGTCGAAGCTGTCCCCCAAGAGGGGTTTCAGGAGATGATCTAGGGCTCGACCCTCGGCCCAGGCACCGAGGGGAGGCTTCCGGGTCAGGGTCTGAGAGCTTTCAGGGGAACATGACTGCTTCTTCGCCACGTGCCTAGTCACCAGGGCTCGGAGGCCGCCCAGGGAAACTGAGGTACAAAGTCAGATGGAGCCCACAGAAAGAAAGCCCTTATTCCCTGGTCCAATGCAGAACCTGCTGCTTGAGGGCTGTGTGTCACAGCCCCAGTGGCTTGCCATCTCTGAGTCATTCTGGGGACTTGGACATCTGATTTCCCTGTGTTACACACACTGCTGGGAATGGTCCAGAAGTCGCCCTGAGCAGAGAGGAGACTCTCCCCTGTCGTAAGGAAGGGCTTTCCACTCTGATGGCCTCCTTTGCTGTCAGTGGACAGTCATAGACTAGTCACAGAGCAAAGACTCAGCAGCCGTTAGAGCACAGGCTGCTTCTGCTGCACAGGACCAGGAGTCAAGGCCAGCAACCACATGGCAACTCGCGACTGCCTGTGACTCCAGCTTCAGGGGCACTGACAGCCCCTCCTGGACTCCATACACACACACATTTTTAACAGGCTAGGTGTGGTGGTGTACACCTTTAATCCCAGCACTCAGGAGGCAGAGGCAGGCAAATCTCTGTGAGTTCGAGGCCAGCCTGGTCTACAGAGCGAGTTCCAGGACAGCTAGGACTGTTGCGCAGAGAAACCATAACTCAAAAATAAATAAATAATTTAAAATAAAAAAAACACACATACACACACAAACAAGGTAGAGGGCTGCTGGGGAGCCACAGGCCATGCACACATAGAGAAAATCATTGTCTTAAGTTCTGGAACGGATGAATGAATGAATGAGTGAATGAATGAATAGTTGGAAGGGGTGTCCTCCCCCTTCCTGCGGCAGACAGCCTGCTCCCTGCCCTCTGGGTCCCCGAAGAACTCTGCTAGCAGCTT
>LOJH01020646.1:9744-20661 GCA_001685095.1 Ellobius talpinus
CTCATCTTGCTTCCTCTGCATCTGGGTGACAGCTGCAGACTGAGCCTTTCCTCTCCCAGAATTCTCCTTTTCTGGCTGACACGCCTCTTCTTCCTGCCTAGCTACTGGCTAATCAGCATTTTATTAAACCAGTACAACTGACAAACCTTTACAGGGTATAAGACCATTGTCCCATGGCTTCTGTCATTTTTTTGTGTGTGTATGTGTGTCTCTGTGTGTGTGTGTCTTTGTGTGTGTGTCTGTATGTCTGTATGTGTCTGTGTGTCAGTGTGTGTGTGTCTGTGTGTGTGTCTGTGTGTGTCTCTGTGTGTGTTTGCCTGTGAATACCTATCAGTGCATATTCAGAATCCAGAGGAGTCGATCCTGTGTCTTCCTCTATCACCCTTTCCTTTGTTGCCCTGAGACAGGCTCACTGATCTAGTTGGGCAGTGAGCTCCTGGTGTCTGCCTTTCCATGCCCCCAGTGCTGGGGTTATACATACACACTGCCATGCTCACCTTAGTTTTTAAGTGAGTGCTAGGGACTTGAACTCAGGTGCTCAGCATGCATGGCAAATGATCTTACCCACTGAACCATTTCCATAGGCCCCATCTTGGGTTTTTGAGACAGGGACTCTCATTGGCCTGGATTGCAAACAATTTGGCTAGACTGGTTGACCAGCAAGTCTCTGCCTCCCCAGTGCTGGGATTACAAACTCATGCTACCATGCTCAGTTTTATGATGTGGGTTCTGGGGGTCAGACTCAGGTCCCATGTTTGTCATCAAGCACTTTACTAACTGAGCCATGGGCCTGGTCCCCAAAATTTATTCTCAGTACTTAAAACCTTTGACATATGAGCAGGGCCCAGGTCATGATTTACTTGTATCTCTAATTAACTTCTTCTTTAAAAATATTTGTAATCTTTATTTTTATGTGGAAGGGTGTGTATCTATGCACCACATTCATGCAGTGCTCCTGGAGGCCAGATATGGGTGTCAGATCCCCTGTGACTGCAGTGACGATGACTGTGAGCTGCCATGTGGGTGCTAGGAATTGAACTCAGATCCTCTGAATGAGCAGTCAATGCTCTTAACCAGGGATCCACCTCCCCAGCCCCTCTAATTAATGTCTAATGTTTTTGTTTTTCAGATTCCAATAATGAAAGACCCTGGGTGGATCCGGAATGTGTGGCCTTCCAACATTAACGTGAGTGTGGTAGCTATAAAATGTTCATGTGATTTCATATGTCAAGATTAAATCTTGTCACAGTACAGCCTCCTGCCTTGGGCAAGCACAGTCTCCAAAGTGGGAATTCGTTCAGTGGATGCTTCCAGAGCTCTCCCTGTGTTTCATAAAAGCTGCCCAGGCAGCTAACCATGTCACCTGGTTTCTCATCTCTCCTCTAAATCCACCAGCCTCCAGACACAGATGGGATTTTACCATCTCCCCAGTTAAAAAACATCCAAAGGCTCATTAGTGGAATGGGAGAAGTCATGTCCTTGGTTGCTTTTGACAGCGGTCCCTGGCTGTGGTCAGAGATGTCTACTAAGAGCTACTCCTGAGCTTTGCACAGCTTCCTCTGGGTCCTGTTGTGGATCCCTTCCTCCTTGTAGCTGGTCCAAGCCTAGGTCCCACCCCCTTCCTGTCATTTCTAGGATTACACACTGTCCTTGTTCTGTCTGACCCTGGAGTCTGTCTTTGTGGATCTTCCCCAGACCCCAAATTCAGGAGCCTGATGCCTATCCCATCCTCTGACTCCCCTGCCCATTCAAGGCCTCTGGACTCTCTCCTTATGTTTTGCTGTAAGCCTCTGGTCTGGGAAATGGTCCTGATACATCCAAAGTATTTTCCTTAGCATATAACCCCTTTGTCTTGGTGCTTAGTCTACGTTTCAATAGATCATACAGCACATTACATACAGCCCATAGTTCTTCAGATTTGAGGTAGAGAGGCTCTTGGGTAGTCAAAGGAAGAATCAATCCCTAAGGCTTATTTGACTCTGCTATGACTTGTTTCTACTTTGAGGTCATAAAACAAAAATATTACTTTGGTTCTGCCTTTAAAGAACTCAAACACTAAAAGGGCTCAGGAGAAAGGTATAGACGAAGGCTTGCAGAGGACCTTAGAGGCTTAGAGCAGTGCCTGACAAAGCAAGGAATTTATTTTTGCTTTGATCCGGAGGCCCCGGTGGAGCAAGTGAGGAAGGCTGCTGAAGGAGACACAACTCTGGGGACTCTGTAAGGGCTGAAGTTCTATGTCTAAGCTGTAGACAGGAATGAGCCCAATGAGAGGCCAGGAAGCCTGAGGAGAGGGCAGTTAGTGGCAGTTGAGCCCAGAATGGGGAGCCAGTGTTCTGTGAGAAGGGGCAGGAAGTTTCTGGGTAAGCAGTGCCTCTTTCTGTGGGTGACTGAATAGGCCGGTGGTCATAGAAGTAGCCTGACGTTGCTTCCTGTGGCCAGCTCCCTATTCTGCAGACCCTGGGGTAGTAGCCATGGCTACCGGGTTTCCAGCTCACATCTGGCCCTGTGTGCAGGTCAATGGTTGTGGTTCAGAGGAGAGTCAGGTGAGGGAAACAGCCCACTAGCCCCAGCTACAGCACCCTTCCCAGAACTAACTCATCCTAACAGATCAGGACAGTGGGAAGAAGACACAGATGGAATATCCTGCTTTAAAAGGGCGAAATTACAGAACACCTTCATCTCTCATGGTAGGGGATGAAAACCCAAGCTTGTGGCTGTTGCTGTGCTACTTGCGGTATGTAAGAGACAGACCCTGAGTGAGATACCTGACAGAACAGCAGCTCCTGTGTCCAGTAGGCACTCACTTGATCCCACACATTTAGTGCTTGCTGTCTACCGCAAGCCTCCGCAGTAGGAGAGAGATAGGGGTGGTAACCTATCTCTTGTCTGAGGTGAGTGAAGACGGTTTAGGAACAATCCTAAAGGAAAAGCCTCCAACATAAGGTAAGTCTTCTGGGGAACAATGGAAGAGCCCTCACAGTTAGCTAAGCATGAGGTAAGAGACAGGGTGAGGGGTGGCAGGAGCTGATGCTCAGCTGGGATGAGAGAAGGACTCATCTGGTCTCCTAGGGTGTTTACCTAGGCAGACTCTCCTTTGCCTCCAAATCTGATTAAATCTTTCAGTTGTGATGATTTTGTGCATCAACTTGAAAGGATCTAGAATCACCTGGAAGAGAGTCTCAGTTAAAGTTGGACTAATCAGGTTGGCATGTCTGTGGGCATGTCTGTTGGCATTGTTTTGATAGCTAATGTTAATTGATGTGGGAAGATCCAGTCCACTATGGGTGACAGTAATCCCTACTTAGGGGTCCTGGACTGTGTGTTGGGGTCCAGCCTCGACGGGGTTTGCACACTCCAGGGTAGGGGCATGTGGATTAGAAATATTACATAGGAGGAACAGAGATGTGAAAGAAATACCTAGACATAGGTAGAACTGGGAGTGTAATCTAGTGAATAATGAATCCACCTGCGTTTATTTTTCATGCGCTTATATACTCCAATCCAAAGAGGGAGAAAGAAGGCAAAAGACTGCTTTTGCATGATACAAAGAACAAACAAAGCAATTGCTTGCTTCAATACTTGAAGCATCAAGCCACTATACCCTGAGTTAAGCATTCTGTTGTTCAGGCAGGACATGCAGCAACTATACCTTAGACTAAGCATCCTGTAGGCAGGCACTCCCTGGGTCAAACTTTCTTATTCTTTCATATTCTCGAAGGAGAAGGGATAGGTTTGAATTCTCTGACCTCTGTTTGTGGTGGAATGGATCCACCTTTGTGGGCCATCTCAATACCCCAAACACCTAGTAAGCACACCCTAGGTCAAGATATCTCATCTGGAGCCACACCTTAAGCCAGCTCTCTTGTCAATAACTTCGAAAGAACAAGAGTAGGCTGAAACTCACTGCCTTTCAGCCAAGGTGGAGCAGATAAACTTCTGTGGGCCCCCACATATTCAGTCAAGGTGGAACAGACACTTGTCGGTGGACCCCCACAGTGTGTAAGGGGAGAGGAAATGAGCCGGGTATGAGTTTGTCCATTCTTTCTCTGCTCCTGGTGGTGGATGTGTGGAGTTGTGTCAGGTCCCTGCCCTGACTTTCCCACAGTGATGGAGTGCCAGCTGAGATTGTGATCAAGAGCAAACACCTTCTCTCTTCTGGGTTGCTTTTGTCAAGGTGTTTTATTACAACCACAGGCACGAAACTGGGAAGAAGGAGAAGATGCCCCTCTTGTTTCCAATGCTGATTTTTTTAAATTCTAAAAACTTGCACCTTGCACTGGCTAGAGTCATCAGGGAGGATGAAGCCTCAATTCAGAAAATGCCTCCATAAAATTGGGTTTCTTAGTGATTGGTAGGGGAGGGCCCAGCCCATGGTGGGTGGAGCCACCCCTGGGTTGGTGGTCCTGGGTTCTATAAGAAAGCAGACTGAGCAAGCCATGGAGAACAAGCCAGTAAGCAGCACCCGTCTATGGGCTCTGCATCAGCTCCTGCCTCCAGGCTTTTTTCGTCGACTTGAGTTTCTGTCCTGACTTCCTTTGATGAGGAACAGTGCTGCAGAAGAGTAAGTCGAATAAACCCTTTCCTCCCCAAGATACTTTGGTCACCATGTTCCATCGCAGCAAATGTCACCCTGGGATGCTCCTTTTGAAGCAAAGGGAACACAGCACACGTTGGCTGTCCTGCTACTTCCTGCTCTGTGGCTTTCTTTCTCCTTGCCCAGCATTGTGAGTGGAGTCCTCTCAGGTATCTGGTGATAGCCATGTGCTCTTATCTTAGTAACAGCCAAGACACACACTGTGTGGCTCTTGTATCCAATTGCTGTTTTTCCTTAATACCGGTTTGTGGGGGTGTTGATTAGCGACGGCCACCAGCACAGTCAGTTACAGCAATAACCTATTTAATTACAGCCTCAGACGGCACAGAACTTTCATTTTCTATGCGGTGGCTTCTCGGGGGTTTTCTAGATATGCCCTCTCATTTGTCAAGGACTGCATTGTAGTGACAGCTCAGGGTGCTGTCTGTTTCTGTTTATAGCTCTCCACCTCACTTATCTCTTCTCCCACCCCAGGGAGCACCTTGCTCTGGACTCTAATCACTTGCCTCTAACCACTTGTCTCTTGCCTGGGGCTCTCTTTGGTCTTAACTTCTTGAGGGCAGAGCCATGTCCTATGTGCTCCCTGACCACTGGGCCTGGCATGCTGCAACCACCAGGATGGCCTCTCACAAGGGTGGTGACACCTTCCATACCTGGGCAGGGCTCATTCGTTAATTTTTAGTGTGGTGACCATATTTTTAATCCTAGCTTTGTTTGTAATTATGACAGGCATGACACTCTATGATGTAATAATTAGGCATTCTTTAGAAGGAATTTGTTGAGACCTGAGTGCAGGCATGGTGTTAGATATGTAAAAATCAGTCGTCTGTATCCTCTTGCTGTAGCTGCCCACTGGTTCACAGGGGCCAGGCGTACAAATGGAACAGTGTATGTGGAGTTCAGATGCGCAGCCCAGTGCCGGTCTCTAACAGTCCAGACAGAGTTCGCTGGGGGTGCGGACAGTGATGCTTAAGGTTGAAGAAGGCTAAAGAGGGAGGCGACTCTGCCCAGGGACAGCCAGGCTTTTGGTTTCGAATGAGGGTATTTACTAAGTATAAAGTGAGCAAAGGAAAAAGAGCAAACAGCGAGGAGCAGACAGATGGAAGCAACAGGCAGATGGCAGAACATCATCCAATCGGGGCTTATGACATCTGGCAGAGGTGACTGGGGATGGCTTGCTGAAGAAGTCATGAGCGAGGTCCCGCTTGGAAATTCCTAGGCAGAGTAGGGTGGGCTTTCTGTGGGTGAGCTTCCACCTTCTGGTTCCCACTGCAGGTGTTTTTACACCTCAGGATAAACACAGTGACCTTAGTCAGAAGGCCGCCCCTTCCAGGTGTTCTCAGGAGTGCGATGCTTTTTAACACGCTCAGCTGTTGCTTTGTCCCCTACTTCCCTGTTTCAGGACGAGGGCACCTGTCTATTGGCAGAGAATTCCTTTCCAAGTCCTCTCAGGTTTTATATGGATTTAGCTAGTACATGTTGGAGCGCCAGTTTGCAGGTGGTGGGGGAGGGGTAGGCATTCCTGGCTGCTCAGAACCAAAATAATCACACAGAAGCTATGTTATTTACAACATTGCTTGGCCTTTTAGCTTATGTATATTTCTAGATCACTCATATCTTAAATTAACCCATTTCTATTATTTTATATTTTACCATGAGGCTTGTGGTCTACCAGCAAGGTTCTGACTGGTGGCTTGCATCTTTCTCCTCTGGTGGCTCCATGGCTTCTCACTGACTCCGCCTAATTTCTCCCAGCATTCAGTTTAGTTTTTGCCTAGCTCTATTCTGCCTTGTCACAGGCCAAAGCAGTTTCTTTATTCATTAACCAATACAAGCAACACATAAACAGAAGGACTTCCTACACCACCTGTCCCAAGACAGGGTATCTTAGAGAACACTTGATAAAAATATGCTCAAGTCTGAGACAAGGAGAGGCCTCCTCATCCGCAGAGCCTGCTTTCACTGAGTACAAATGTGTGACAGTTTACCAATGTAATTGATGCTACAGGGGTGGAGCGTGGACAAAGGCATGAAAGGGTCATGGCAAGAAGGGATCTGATGGGTGTGAGGAATGAAAATGACCCAGAAGGGCTTAAGCCTAGAGCTGGTGGTGAAGTGGTGAAGCCAGGGCTGTGGCGGCTTCTGCCTGGTGGCCAGACCTTTGATGAAGATGTACTGTGTCTCTCTGAGCCATGTGTTCTCTCAGAGCTGTGTAGCCCTGGGGCTCCTGACTGCAGCAGGATGGAGCAGTGGCTTAGCTGGTTCTTATGGAGACATGACAGACAAAGCAAACATAAGAGAGGAGGAGATGTCAGAGGGAGGGTTCTAATGACAGGCTCAAAGCCTCATCGGCTCGCCCATTGCTTCCTCAGTGTGACTCGGAGAGAGGTGAAAGGGGAAGGAATCAGAAGGAGTGTTATCTATTGTAAAATTATAGGGACTTTATGTGAATTCCATCTTCTGAAATGGTCCTAACACCCTCTCTCAGGGTGAGAGATAGCCTGGAAGCTGACGGTTGCTGGGGAGGATGTGTGTATGTGAGGTGAGGGTACGGGCTGGGCCATCCCGTGAGGTCCCAGCACAAGCAAGTACATCCAAGCTTCTTAGGGAAGCTGTGGGTCATAACTGCGATGCTGGATGTGGGGGTCACAAACACTTGACAATGAAAGGCTTTTGAACTTGCGACTACCAGAAATTAATTTGAAAGAGCAAATGTGGATTGAACCCAGGGTGTTTATGGGCATCATGTGACTTCACTGTAGCCTGGGTTCTGCGCTCACAACGTGTGTGCTTTGCACTGCGTGTGCCGCCACCCAAACCAGGTTCAACCCACACAGCCTGAAACACCTCAGCTCCAGTGCACGGCTATGGTCTTGTGAATTGCAGCGCTTTTAACTGTATGTACAAATTTTTCTGCCATTGTGCTAATAAAACATAATGGCTTAATTATAGAAAACAGATTTTCAATATTTTCTACCATTAGTCCTCAGCATGTAAATATCAAATTAGCATGTCTTTATATTTCACTAGCCGAACAAGTGCATGCATCTCATTAGTATTCAAATTTGTTACTGTCTTTAATTACGAAATTATATGTGTGTCATTATATGTGTCAGACTATTATTTTAACTATTTACTTATTTTATGCATATGAGTGTTTTGCCTATACTTATATAGGTGCACCATATGCATACAGTGCCCATGGAGGGCCAGAAGAGGCATCTGGTCCTCTGGAAATAGTCAGACAACTGTAAGCCACCATGTGGGTGCTCAGAACTGAACCCAAGTCTTTTGTAAGAACAGCCAGCACTCTTAATCACTGATCCATCTCTTTAGCCCCCAAAGGACTGTATTAATAATTTTTTCAAGTTATTAGAAGAAATTGTGTAATCTGTATACCCGTTTTATATACCTATGCACTCAGGGTCCCAACAATCTTTCTTGACTGAAAAACTGTCATGGGTGGAAGATTAAGAAGCCCTGATTTAGGTGATAGGCCAGAGGAAGAATGTGCTAGACAGTTCTGTTTATTGTTGTTTTCTAGTAGGGAACCTCAGGTTATATGCAGGGTCATCTGGCAATGCCAGAGAACAAACTGGAGCCCAGTTCACTGGTTCTGCTGACTCTCTCTCATCAGGACACCCTACACTCTAGCAAGTTCTGAGATCTTTTGTTTGTTTTTTTGTTAACTGGATCTGACTTGCAGGGGTAGGGGTTGGAAGTACAAAATAAAACAAAACAGATTTGACTGGGTCCCAGGACAGACTCAGTGTGGTGATCCTGCCATTTCTGTCCCTCTCGGGACTTGGGTAGCCCGCAAGTGGGGCGTGTGGTCTAGCTTAAGGGCAAACATGAAACTACAAGCTTCCAGAGCGAGTTTTCTTGCCCCCTCCTGACTCATGGGTGAAACCCTGGTCCCCTCTTCATGAACACCCAGCATAGAGCTTCCCCACGTTCAGATCATCCTTGATGGGGACAGGAGAAGAGGAAAAGCCACTAAAGCCCACTGAGGCCCAGCAAGGTGGAAATCATAGCCTCCAGAAGCCAGCTCTGCACTGTCTGCTTCCTCCAGCTCCACCTTCTTCTCAGATGAGGAGCAAGACAGCTCCCCCACGGACTTCTCAGACTTCTTTGGCAAAGGACACAGTAGCTCACTTTGGAAGGCAGAAGAGAGAAAGGGAGGAGGGGGAGAGGGAGGGAGGGAGAGAGGGGGAGAAAGAGAGATCTCTTAGTTCAGTCCTGACTCCTTTGTTTAAGTGACCACAAATCCACACTTTCAGGTCTTTTGGATTTTTTTCTTTTTTAATGAACACCACCTGTCTCTTGTACGCCAGCCTAGGCATTAGTTGTCGTTTCTCCATTTCTTGCCTCCACACTGGGTTCTCTTCCGTAGGCTAAATGACTTTGACCACTGTGCTTAGAGATGACTTCTGGTCCCTTTTGCCGCTGGGCTATGCTCTTCCAAACAGGTGAGCCAGCCTCCTTGGGACTGCAGTTTAACAGCCACAGTGAGTGTGTTCTGCCCTCGGGGCGAGGACCAGCAAAGAGCACTTCCTTAGTAGTGACCACTCCTGTCCTCCCATTACTCAGCAGGAGAATCAGGAGGATTTCAAGGCTAATTGGTGCAGGAGCACCTGTAGCACGACTTCTCATTGGTCTTAATCATAAAAACTCAGAGTCAGATATTAGTGGGTGAAAGCTGAGAGATCAGAGAAGCAGAGCAGCTGGTCACTATAGAGTTCTTATCTTACCTCTGCCAATGCTCAGACCAAAGGGGCGATCCTGTCCTCAGACTGCGTCCTCTGACTGACTCCTCAGACTGCGTCCTCGGACTGACTGCCTAGACTGCACTGCTCCTCAGACTGCCCTGAGCTCCTGTCTCCTGCCTTATATTCCTCTCTCTGCCCAGCCACATCACTCCTGTCTCCACCTCCCTAGTGCTGGGATTAAAGGTGTGGGATCCCAAGTGCTGGGATCACCTTTTTGTGAACTCTGTTTCTCTTTTAGACAGATTGTCTTGTGTAGCCCAGGGTGGCCTTGAACTAACAGAGGTCTGTCTGCCTCTGTAATCCTGAGTCCTGGGATTAAAGGCGTGCGCCACCACTCCCTGGCCTCTAGTGGTTTAGCTCTATACTCTGATCTCTGGGCAAATTTTATTTGTTAAAACACAAAGTATTACTACAACCGCTGACCAAAAACCAGGTGGAACAGGTTCTGCACACAGTCAGTCTCTGTGCATAGTCAGGTTGTGTCCCAAGTTTCCAGATTATCTTCTGTTGTGGAACATTCGACACCAGGCAGCTAATCATGAGCTGACATCTCCACATAGCCATGGCAAAAAAGGAGCCAACGTGTGTCTTAACTTTCAGTGAAAAGCCTGGGAACCTAGAGTGACACCCTGGCCGACTTCTGCCACTTGTGGGGTAGCACTGCCACCGTTTAAGAGACACCATTCTGTTTAATAGTTCTCACCTTTACAGCCATTTAAAACCTTTTGTTTATAGTGAACTAGACAGTGACACAGCGCTAGTAGCCTGTCGTTCTTCACAGCTCTCTGGTTTTAGGCATTTCTCTTCTTAAATGTGTGTGTGTGTATACATGCACACACGTGGGTAGTATGTGTATGTCATACTCGTGTGGAGGTTAAATGACAACCTCAGATGCCGTATTCAGGAAAGCTGTCTACCCTCCTTTGGGACAGTCTCTCAGTGACTTGGAACTTACCAATTAGGCTAGATTTGCTTGGGCAGTGAGCCCATGGTTCCTCCTGTCCTCACCATTCTGAGATTACAAACTCATGATATCATACCCTGCGGGTTTTTTTTTTTAAAGGTGGATGCGAGGCAAGCTAGTCACTGACCGAGTTATCTCCCCAGCTCCTGCTTTTGGCATTTCTGAGAGCTCACGTTTCCTGGAACTAATGCTTTTTTTTTTCCAATTCAACATCCATTATAAGAATCTCAATATGACAT
Source organism: Ellobius talpinus (assembly GCA_001685095.1). NCBI lineage: Eukaryota > Metazoa > Chordata > Mammalia > Rodentia > Cricetidae > Ellobius > Ellobius talpinus. Next base: position 20,311 of record LOJH01020646.1, read on the forward strand.
GTGCTAAAAACCAATCGTTCAGGTGCTGTAAAGAAAAGTGGGAGGGGCCCTTCCTCCCTTGATATTTTCTGCTTGTTGGATGCCACTTTCTAGATTATGGATTCTATGATTCCAAAAGCTGCTGAGAATTCCAATACCATAGAAGGACTGGGACCCAAACATCTGCCTCTCACATTGCCCAGGTGAATCCTCCGAAGCATTTACTTTAGACCCTCATTTACCGCTTTCTTCCAAGCTCCATCAGATACTGATGTCACAACCCCAGTAATGACATCATAATCCCGACATTCAGCAATGAACCTGGAGCCCTGGCAGAGAGTGGTCATGAGAGGAAGCTGGAGAGGGGGAGGC
>LOJH01020647.1:0-14697 GCA_001685095.1 Ellobius talpinus
GCGAGTGGAGGGCAGTTGCTGCTTTTTTAAAGAGAGACCACGCCCCAATGGGCTATTGGCTGAAGGAGCGGAAGGAGCTCCCGCAACAGTCATCGAAGCCAGTATAGACAACAGAGATCAAGGGACATGTTGGTGTCTCAGGGCCATACTGCCACTGGGGCAGTGGTGACATTCAGACCCAGCCACTGTCGAGGATTATGTCAGGGTCCATGGTTCTACCATTGCTGGGGTCTGTGCTTAAGTCCAGGTCCTGCATTAACACCAAAGATCACATAGAGGCCTAAGGTTAGGACCACAACCGTCTACCCAGAGCCAAGATGTCAACCAGGTTCATGCTGCTGCTGAGGGCCATGTCTAGCTTTGTGGTCCAGCTACAGCTGGGAACTATGTTGATGTCTGTGGCCTGTGTTACCTCAGGAGGCCCTAGGAACCATGCAAAATGAAATCAGAGGACCAAGCTGAACCGGCTATGTCCTTCGCTGACTCTGGGAAAGCTGGCCTTGCCTCTTGCTGGAAACCACAGCAAGAAAACTGGCCCTTGCAAGCTGGAGAGATGGCCCCCATCCCTCACCAGAGGCCAGGGTAAACCCACCCTGAGGACAAGCTTGTAGGGGAGCTGACTCCACCCCCTTGCCTGAGGTGGGTGGCCCTAGGGGCCCAGACTAACCAGCCTACTATCCAGGCTCACAGTCAGGTCTTGAGTTGACCCATGCTAACATCTACCCCATCTAGGACAATACCCGGAAGATCTCCAAGACTCGCAGCTGCCACACTACCCCAGAGGAGTTCTGGTTAGGCTCCAGTGATCATGGTGTACCAGAAACCAGAGACCTTGAACCAGACCAGTGACTCATTGCAATAGACATTTGCCAGTAAAACTGATGGGACAGAGAGGCCTCCATTGCCTCCAGGACGAATGAAGAGGTGTTAGAGAAGCAAAAAAGAGGAAACAAAGAGATTTTTCTGTTGTAGTTTTTGTTTTGCTTTGTTTTGGGTTTTTTGTTTGTTTGCTTTTGCTTCTGTTTGCTTACTTGCTTACTTTGTTTCCTTAGGTGGAGGCCGTGGCAGAGATGAGGAGAGAATATGGGGGACAGGAGGTGAATGGAAAACCTGGGGTCCCTTATGATCAGTTTGAGAACCCATGTGCAGTGAACTTACTTTTCTCACCATTGCAGACTGAAGCTTCCTCTGAAAGATGCAAAGAGGTTCTACACATCTGGATATGTACAAAGATGCTTTGATCCACCACATGCACAGTCTGTGGTGGCTGAATAAAAATCTATATGCAAAAGTCCCATGAGCACTGTAAAGAGCTCGTCTGGGCCCAGTGGAACCAGGTTAAAACCACAGCCACTCTGGCAGCTGAGGCCTGCCAGGACTGTGGAGTGAGTTAACTCTGGCAGCTGTGGCCTGCCAGGACTGTGGAGTGAGTTCAAGGCCAGCCTGCAAAGCTTGCAGAGACTCTGAGGCTGAGACACACAGCTCACTGATAAAGTCATCCCAGGGTTCTGGGTTTCCTTCCAAATATTATAAAGAAAAAATGAAAAAAGGTAACCCCATGCAAACAACAGGAAGTGGGAAGTAACCACTTACACTCAGAACTTTGAAGTGTGTAACTTCTAGCCTTACATTTGCATAGAGCCTGTCACAACTGATACTCACTTAGTGTGGGGCCCTAATGGCGATAATGGAAACACTCTTAAGCAGTGTAAAAAAAAATGTAATAACATGCTTTAATTACAGATGTAACATACACCCTGTTTGTGTTCCTTTAAGCCAAACAGTAGGAAAGGAAGCCCTGTTTATTTCTGAAAAGTGTGCTTTCTGTGGGTTTTTGACTGCCCCAAGGAATGACGCTGGTGTACTCGTTTCTGAATCTTCCAAAGTAGACACTAACTGCAGCCTTCAAATTAGAGAAAGCCGAAAACAGAAGAATGCCACTTTTTATCCCTCTCTGGGCTATTTTTAGAAGGTAAGTTAAAATTATCATTTTTAGGGTTCCTATTAGGAACAAATCAAATAAGAGTATGCTAATTTTGCAAAAGGATTGACTTTTTATGTACTTTCTGTAAGAAATCACATTGTAAAAAGTGAACTTTTCATGCTCTTCCTGTAACAGGCCCAAATTTTAGTAGGGCCCCCAGACCTTAGCACAAATGAGTCCATGGGTGGAAGTACCATCCAGGCTGTAAAACTCAACAAGTAGACAGCACCACCTGTCAAAACTAAAACAAAGGCGTAATCTATCAAAGTCCACATTTCTCGGAAAGTCTCTAAATGTACTNNNTTTTTAGCTTCTGTAGTTCTGCTTCTGGCTAACTGTTCATTGCAGTGTTCTCCCAGAACATAGTTTTGTGCTTCAAAGCTCAGTATGAGAAAGACTAGGGGCTACACTGGTATCCCAAACACCCAGTAGAGCGGCTGGCTGATAAAGCACTTCTATTGGCTTAAACCCAAGTGAGCCGTCTTCTTTGGTGAATATCCTACAACACTTCTTGCAAGCAGTAGCGGTCAGACTGTCCTTCCTGTTCACCGCTGATCTGCTTTGTGTCGGCAATGTGGAAGAGGAGGATTTGTTTTCTTCTTTCTGTCAGGTGGCAGAGGGTCATGCTTGACTAATCATCCTTAGAGTTCCCCTTCAAGAGATTTCCCTAGCTGACTAGAAGGCCTTCTATAAACTGTTGGCAGGTACTGTGAACCTAAGATAAAGACTTAATGCCTCTCTGGATGACCTAGGCTCCTCATTCATTTGAGAATTCACATTCAGAAAAGGTTTTATTGGCAACTTAAGATGCAAATTCTTTCCAGACTCAGGCCCACGTGAAACCACATCCTTTTACACCACTGACTGTTCTCACCTGGAGCTCAGCTTCTCTGTCTAAAGTACCAAGTTACCTCGAAGTGGGGACAGTTGATGTTCTGGAGACCTATGCCTGGTCATCATTTTTGCTCCCTCGGCAAACGTTTAAAGAATACAGAGCAGACGCGACATGCCAGCCTTACTGATTGCAGAGGTTCTATGACACATGCAGGAATCCAGTTTCATCCTTCTCTCTTTTGTCCACCTTGTAAGCTGGGGTGGAAAAGTGTGTTACAGTGAAGAAGGCTCGTCTGGCACTCAGCCTGAAACACCTTTTGATTTCTTTGATTGATTCCTTGAATTATGGAGATCTGCTGGGTAGGCAGGTTTATCTGGTACAGGGCAGTACTTCTTGCCTTGGATGCTCTGTTTCCATGGAGACGTTGTGAGGATGCTGTTGTGGAGCAATGGGGTCCTATCTGAGGGTGCCGTTGTGCATGTTGGCCTCCTTGAGGCCAGGCAGGTGGGTTATGGCTGTGGCTGTAACTCTGTCTCCTTTGCTCTGTAGCTGTCAGCTAGACCGGACTTTTTAGCTTGTGGTGATGATCTGAACATCATCATCAGACAGACCTTGTCTTAGATGTCTTCCCCAGCTGGTCTGAGATGAATCCCCAGTGCAGATATCAGGGGAAGTCAGATAATCACTCCATTTTCCCACAAAGTCCATCCTTCACTAAACTGTTCTTACATGATGAAGTAGGATAGGAGATCGCCACTTGTCATGCAAGATGGGTGCCTTTATGGTTACCACTTATATTAGGGTCAGGAAAATTCCTTAACATACTACAGTAGAGGTTTAGAAAGAAGATTTATTAATGGAAAGGTAAAAAGCAAAAACAAAAACAAAAAAACACTGGACTGGGCCATCGAGGGAGAGATTTCAAGAGATCTCTGTTCTCTGTCTCCCCACAGAGGGATAACTGTGGCAGGGTGCCCTGCTGGATGTGTGGAGTGGGGTCTGTGTTCCAGTGGAGGACACCATGCCCTTGTACCCTTCCTTTTTATATACTGGGAGGATGCTGTTTACAGAACTTGTCTAGGAATGCCAGCAGTCAAGCAAATAGAAACCCTACACCCATGGGAAGCTGAGTATGCTAGGGCACATGTGGGAGGGAGAGACTCGGTCCCTTGAGCAACTGCTGTGAGTATAGCTTACTGTCTTAGCTTGAGAAGAGCTTCTACCTCCCCCATTGTCCTGGCAATCAAAATGAGTATCTGAGACCCCTTCTATCTCTTCTGACCATTAACTACAATGCAGGAGGGGGCAAGGAGCAGGGTAAACTCCATCATTCAAGAGTGGTCGGTCAGTTAGGTATCCAACACCAAAGAGGAAGCGATGGGTCCGAAGACCAGAGAGGATGAAACAAGTTTGAGGAAAATTTGCATATCAAAAAGTAGCCATCTTTTCCTTGATTGCACAAATGAGAATTTGATAAATACCAAAAGGAATAAATCTGCCAGCTACAAATCAGGTCATTGGCTATTTTATGGTAAAGTGGGTTAAGATAAAAATCTACCAGCTTATTTAAGAAAAAAGAAATGGCTGTGCTCTTTTGCACTCACCCCACTCCCAGAATGGTAGAAAAAGAGACCAGGAGTTTCAGTATCATCATGAGTTTGTTTGATATATTTGCTACCTTGGCATCTATTTGGAGACCTAACATAATTATTTGAACCTAGGCTCTCCACCCTCCCGTCTGTGTGGTTTACAATATACCTCACATGTTACTCACCCTGTCATCCCAAGTCTCCTGCTCCCTACAGCTTCCAGCCACGATAAAACCTAATGACCAACCCCAAGGAACTGAAAGTTCCTCCTCGCCTGATTTTTCTGAGGGAGGCCATCCACAAGCCTCTCGGGAAGCCCGAGGGTAACTTAGAGGACCTGGTAAAGGATGGGTCCAGCAGTTCCATTCTCTCTTGCTCCCTCCCCTCTGCTTCCTGTCATGTTGTCCCCAAACTTCCCTCCAACCTTTGTTAGCACCTGGACCCCTTTGAATTATGTAAGCAATATATTGCTTCTGTTTCATGCACTTTAGGTTTTACTGCATCCTCTTGAACACACTGTGACCTCTTCTCTCTCTAGTTGGGGCTGTTCTAGAGTGTAACTATCTTGGTTTATGTTCACACTCAACAGGAATGTCATGACCAAGTCAAAACAACAAACAAAATCAATTAAGATCATAGATCGAATTGGCCCTGAGATTCTTCTTTATAGCACTCTACTTTAAAAAGATCAATTATTAGACATTTTTGAGGAAAAGGTTATCACATTTCCTAGTAAAAATGCCTTGGCAGTGTTGTACCAACACTATTCAACAGAATCAGGATCTAAGATTTTGGAATCCCAGGACAATGGGCTTATGGTGTAAGAAAGGTAAATTAGCCTGAATTCAAGTCTAAAGTAGAAATGACACAAAATCGGGGTCTAATAAGGAGCCTGACTAGTTTTTAAGGTTTGACTGTTGATTGAATCTTCATATTTTTCTCCTTCTGCCAACAGCTTGAACAGATGAAAGAATTAGAAGGAAAGAATATTATTAAATATCCTAGGACAGTCTCATAGATTTTGATTTTGAATCAGTAATTAATGATAATAAGCAGTTCACAGTGCCCTGGGTTTTAGAATGCAAATCAGCAAGGTGAAGTTGGTTATCACCCTATGTCCTTGTATCTAGAAATGTAGCTAAGCAATGTGGGATTCCCCTATGTATGTTGTGAATACCATTGGTTAATGAATAAAGAAAACTGGATTGACCTGATAGGGTAGAACAGAGCTAGGTGGGAAAAACTAAACTGAATGTTGTGAGAAAGGAAGCAAAGTCGAGGGAAAAACCATGTAGCCCTGCCAGACACAGATGCCAGAACTTTACCTGGTAAGCCATAGCCTTGTGGGGATACACAGATTATTAGAAATGGGTTAAATTAGATATAAGAGTTAGCCAATAAGAAGCTAGAGCTAATGGGCCAAGCAATGATTTTAATAATATAGTTTCTGCGTGATTATTTTGGATCTGAGTTGCTGGGCGACTGGAAAACAAACAAGTGGTCTCCTTACAACAGATAAGGTCATTCATGGCAACATTTTACTGAAGTAGAAGAGAATTAAAAAATAAATAAACCAGTTATTAACAGGGTAATCATTCTGTAAAACAGCACACAGTCCATTAGCAGGTGGTGCAGGCGTCCAGGAAGTGATGATGCAAGGATGCACTGACCCTTTAAAATTCATCCCCCGATAAGATAGGAGCTGCCAACAGTACCCTATGCTGCCAGTCATGGAAGAAAATGGCGGAGGTGGAGGCCACATGTATGCTTGGCCCTGAACATGAATAAAATAGCTCCATAAAGATATGGAAATAGCAGGAAGCGGCACCAGGTGTTTGGGGAGAGCAATTAGAGATTTCACAGAAGTGTGTTTTGTGTCTCTTGAGCTGTGAGAATGTATCAACCATTCCATAAGAAAAATGACTTAAGAGCAAGATATAAAGCCTTATACTTACTTTCTCTTCCAGACAAGGTCTGTCTGTGTATGCATAAGGGCCTTTGCTGGGATTTCCGTGGTATCTTTTCCTGGTTCAGTTTTGTGGAGTGGCAGAGGGTGCCTGTAAGTTTGGTGGAGAATGGGCTTTGGAGGCAGGGAGGTTTAGGTGAGAGCTACCTCCACACTGCCTGGCTGGCTCTTTGGCTGCCCATCATCAGCTAGCAGCCTTCCGAGGAGCTTAACCCTGAATACACCAGGCAATCCCACAGGGTGTCCTTTTCTGGTAGAGACTGAACGCCTGGAGAGACTTCCTACCTTTAAAGGTAATTTACTGTGTGATTTCTGCTGCACCATGCTGAATCCAAACATATCGAGAGGATTTGGGTTCAATCGGTCCAAAAGCAGTTTGATCATTTTCCCTTAGATCTCTCTGGTGAATGTCAATAAAGTCTACGAATATTATTTTACACACACGAAACCACATGGTTGCTGAGAATTGAACTCTGATCCTCTGGAAGAGCAACACATGCTCTTAACTGCTGAGTTCACTCTCCAGTGCTTAATAAAGTTTAAAAATGAGAACCTGATAAAAGTTATGGTTAGCAGTATTATCCATCTTCTGCTACCTTGCGAAGGGTCACCAGAACGTCGCCAGACAAGAGGCAGTGGCCCAGTTGGTGGATCTAGCTTAGGAAGCAAGGGGGAGCTTAGCTGGTGGGTCCAGTTCAAGGATTCTTGTAGACTGTAGTGAAGCCATCAGTCGGGCTGTGTCTCTGCAGTTGTGGTACTGACACTAGGATGTACTCCTAAAACGGGCTGTCTCTTGGACTGTTGGTGAGAGACTGTAGTTTCTTGCTATGTGGCTTCTCCTCAGGAGATATTTGGGTGCCTTCTCAGCACAGAAGCTGGCTCCTCTGAGAGTAAGAATTCCAAAATAGAGCCGGAGTGTGTTTTATGACATAGTCCAGGTCATCCACAGTCATTTTCCTCTTACTCTATCACAAGATGCCTGTCACCAGATCCAGCGCATACCTGAAGGATAGGAAACTAGCTTCTGGTTCCTAAAGGTAAGAATAGCAAAAAGGAAATGATGGATGGATTTTAAAATACTACAAAAAAGAGCTTCTGGGAGTTCAGGGCACGGCACTTGTTTAGCAGGTGTGAGGACCTTGGTTGGATCCTTGCACCCCAAAAACAAATGACAAAAAAAGAGTGAGCATAGAGTTTATCATCCAAACTTGGACAGTATTTGGAATGAAAAGGTATTTTTAGTAACCCAGGCTAGATGGTCATGTGACCTGGGCCCCTCCAGGATGTGAAATCCCAGAGACAGAGCTCTTCCCATAACCTATCATGTAGCTATATCTTACACCAAGATGTGGACAAATATGACAACCAGCCTAGTTCTCAGGAAAATGAAAAAATATTGTTGAAAAATCACCTGCTTTTGTAATTGAACAAAGAGAACACTCCTGGGGGAAACATAGAGTACAGGTTCTGAGTTATAGTTATATATTGCTCTTTCCTGAGCAATGCCCTTTGACGTTCTCCAGCATGGCAAAGGGTGGTTCATCAAGGTTGAGAACATATCCTTCATTTGCCATTGAAAACGGCCTTAGAATTCTCCCTTCAAAGCTCCATAATCACAGATTTAGATGTGTTTGAAGGTCTTGCAGAAATGGATCCTGAGCAAGGTTCATCTTACACATCAGTCATCTGTCAAGTGTGAATGTGTGATTATAGTACTTCAGGGTTAAACTTCTCCTTGAGTCTGAAGTGAACATAAACACATATTGACGTATCACACTGGCTCTGCTGAAGGACTTAAACTTACTGCATAAAACATTCAATAGCTGAGTTCCTAAGCAACCTATGGTTTGTAACAGCCCTTTAAAGAGCAGTCACTTCAAAAGAGTTGAACAAGGACAACATACATGGCAGGGTGGATGGGGAAGAGACCAGGGCTTCAACCCTCCACAAAACTACAGACAAGTAAGGATTGACTACTGAGAACAGGGAAAATTGTCTTACCCAGAGCATACCAATTGATTACCCAATACCAAATAGTCAGCCCTGAAATATACATACAAGTAACATTATGTAGACTGATCAGGCTGTATTTATGTATTTAGAAATATATGTGTAAATACATATATGTATGTAACAATGATTAATGAAAAGAGGCCTTGAATTTGGAAGAAAGCAAAGAGGAATACAGGAGGGTTTGCACAGAGGAAAAGGAAGAGGAAAATGCTGTAATTATATTGTAATTGTAAAAAAAATAAATAATTACAAAACTAAAAGTTAGAAGGTAATACAGGTCAGGTTTACCAGAAAGAACAGAGTTTTTCTATAGAATTTTTGTAATATATTTTCTTAAATATAAAGATCTGTATTTTTCCTCAGTTTTATTGAGGTATGGTTGACGACTAAACACTTTATACTTAAGATCTACAACTTGTTTTAAATATAAACATGTTATGAAATTATTTCCATAATCAAGCTGACTAACATATTTATGACAACTCATAGTTACTTTGCTCTTTTTTCTGGTGAGAATTCCTAAGATCTCTCAGCAAATTTCATAAAGTATATTATTAGAAACTATTGTTACCATCTTGCTCTCTGGGACTCTATCTGAAAGTTTCTTTCTTTTGCTCAAAATCCACAGATCCCCCAACAACCCACGACTGCTGTTCTGCACTGTTTCTGAGCTCACCTTTTCAGGAAAGTTTGGGGTTTTGATCTAAGTGAGATCATACCCGTTCTTTGGTTGGGTTGATCTCAGTTCCACAGCATCCTCTAGTTATATGTGTCTGTTGTGAATGAGCTACTGCCTGCTGTCAGGATAGAACAATAGTCCTTCCTGTGAGCGTCTATCACAGTCTTGACTTATCCAGCCACAGATGGATATTTAGGTCATTTCATATTTACTGTCTGTGAATACTGATGCAAGAGAACCTAGGAACACAGGCATCTCTGATTAACTTGTTTCAGCCCTTTGAATATTTGTGTGGGAGTAAGAGTTTTGAATTGTGCAGTAGTTTGACTTTTAGTTACTTTAGAAGAAGAAGGGACTTCATACTATTTCCTTTGGTGATGTCTGTACTAATCTTCATTTGCACCAATAGTGTACATTCTTCTGTTTTCTCTACATCTTTCCCCATATTTATTTCTTGATCCGAGGTAACTAACCTTGTATGCATGAGATGATATGCCTTGTTTCCTAACTTCTCTTCCTCTGTAGATTTAATGAAAATAAAGACTTTCCATTGTTGGCTGTTTATATGGTAGCTTTGAAAAATGTTGATTTTAGTCTTTTCTCAATTACTTACTTGGCCTCTTATTGACTTTTCTATTGAATTATATGTCCTCGTAGTTTTGGATTTTACTCTCCTATCAGATACCAGTTTGCACATTCTCCTGTTTTCTGTGCTGCCTTTGCACCCGCTTTGTTGTGTGGAGTGTTTAGCTTTGCTCTTGCATTAAAGATTTAGCTCATTTCAAGTTGATTTCTGCATGTGGTGTAAGGTCAATGTGCAGACTCTCTCACGTGTGGTCATTCACTTTCCAGCATTGTTTACCCATGAGACTGTTCTGACTCCATTGTGAGTTCCTGCTGCCATTGTCAACATTAACTGACCATGTGTGTAGATTTACTTCTGGCTCTCAGTTCTACTGATCGATGTGTAAGTTTCTGCTAATACCACACAGCTTTGACTGCAATAGTTTTGCTATATAGTTTGAAAACAAGTAGTTTGTCCTCACTTTATTCTTTCTCAAGCTTGCTTTGGTATTTGAAAATCACTTATAATGCCATTTTTAAAAGTTCTGTTCCCCATCTTGTCTATCCATAGACATAGTTATACAAAGAAAGCATTTACTAATGATAACTCTTAAAGAAATACACTTTAAAACCATTTTCAATACAGGTTTTCACATACATAATCTTAGCACCTACTAAAGATTTGATCAAATTCACAGACAAAAGGGGTGGATGCGCTTGCTTGTTTTCCCATAAAGAACTAAATTGTCTCAATTTTTTGATGCTACAGGGTATAGAACATCTTCAGCATCCTGAGAGTTGATTGATGTTGAGAAAGCCACTTTGCATTAATACATAGCAGAAACGGGGCTATTTCAGACATTATTAGAAATTCTATCTTGATCCCAAGTAAAAATTAATTTTCATTTAATTATTTTTAAAAATAAAAATTAAACTCAAGCATCGCAAACAACACTTTTAAAAAGCAAACAATCTTTTTTTAATTATTAAAGCTTGGCCTTTAGTTCAGGCTTTTTCCGAGCTAGCTCTTATAATCCAAATTAACCTGTTTCTACTAATCTACATTCTGCTTGGTGGCTTGGTTTTCTCTCCTCTGTACCGTATGTCCGACTTGTTCCCTGTCTCTCAGGCATCTTTGCATGCCTAGATTCTAACCCTGAGTTCCTCTCTGGTTGGAGGTCTCACCTATGCTCTCCTGCCTAACTATTGGCCATTCATCTCTTTATTAAGCCAATCAGAAGGTGCCTTAGGCAGAGATACATATTTACAGTGTACAAAAAGATGATACCACATCATTTCCCCCTACTTAAAAGGAAAGATTATAACTCTAATGTGGTAAAGCTATATACAATAAAAACAATTATTTCCATGGTTTCCATAGCTGCAATGGTAGTGTTAGCATTTTGAGACATTCTTCCCCATCCTCTGGCTGTTAAATTCTTTCCCTTCTCTCTTCTGTGATGTTCCTTGGGCCTGATACAGATGTTTGTCCTACTTAAAGCTGAGTGCCCATCAGGTACTTTGTCTCAGTGCTTTGATTATGTCTGAGTTCCTGTAGGAACCATCACTCTGCGCCGAGGGAGGAGGAAGAGTGAAGAAGCTGAAATGTATGAAGGAGGACTGTGAGTTGATGTCTAACGATGTGACATGGCCACTGCACTCATGAAGCTGCATCACCCGTGGTTGTCTGCACAAGACTGAGCCACTAAATAGTCACCACTGGATGGTGAGGAATTCAGGGCACCCTGCTCTACCCAGGGGAAGTAAAGCAGTTGGGAATTGTTGGAAGAGAGGAAGTTGTTTTGCTCAGGAATGTAACATTGACAAGATATTTATACTCCAGTAGATAGCTTTATACCCATGCTCATATGAGTGGCCCTGATTAAAGCCAGTGGGTCACCAAAGAAAAACAAAAGCAGTCCTAAGACATGAACATGGGATGGACACTTGATAGGAAAAGAAGAGAGGGCTGAGAGGGGTGAGTGTGACAGAATACATGCATGTGTGAAATCTCAAAGAACAAATTAGCATAAAATAGATGGGGCCTTTACAGTGTCATAGCAACCTTATTAAATGGCTCTATGGAGCTAGGCAGGCACTCTTTTTACTGTGCCATGCGGAGACATTGCACCCCTCTAATTCAAGCAACAACAGGATGCTGCCTTGGAGACGGGGACCTTGCCATACACTAAACCTGCTGATGTCTCAACCTTGAATTTCTAACTCCAAAGCTGTGAGAAATTAATCTTTGTTCATAAAGTACTTTGTCTCAGATATGGTGTTTATATGGGTTTATATAGTCTACGTATATACATATATATCATTTTTTCAGATACTTTTTCACTAAATATTACATTTTGGGATAATTATAGACTAACATACAGCCTTAAGAACTATCACAATGGGAGAATTATTATATGTTCTCTTCCCCTCACAAGCACCCACTGTGACCTTGTCTTACCTAAAACCATCATACAGTGTCACAGTTGAGTAACTCATGTCAATGCAATCAAGGTTCAAGCCACATTCTAGGTCACCGGGACCAGGTTCCGTATATCATAGCTGTCACATTTCTGCCTGCCTTCATTCCTCTTTTACCCTGGGAGGATTAAATGGAAAGCTAACCTCTTATCCACTTCTGGAATTTAGTCATTTTAAGAATATTAAATGGAATTTTATCTTGCCATGGGCAAATATTAGATAGGAATAAAAACATATCTGCACCTTCAGTGAACTATGAACAGCAGTGGAAAGTGTAGGGAAATGAGGGCTCCAAGGATGAAGAGCATCAGACCATATAAACTATCTGAAAAAAAAGTATGGGAAGCTTTCTAAAACCTTTAATTAGCAGAGTTTATCAGATGCATAGTCACAAAAGCTGCTGCCAACTGCACATAGTGAATGAGCCTGGGCTAGAAGCAACAAGATCAACCAGGACGTTGTCTCACCAAGGCATGCATGAAAGCAGTTATAAAGGGTGGACTGCACAGTGTCAGAAAGAGAAAGAGGACCCTTGTAGACAAGGTTATTAAGGAGAAGAATGGGAACAGAAGGCTGAAGGCCAGGACTCTGGTCTCAGTGACTAGGTAGTAGAGCATCCATCAGACAAAACGATGGACAAGTTCAGAATAAAGATGCTGAGTACAGGGCTTACCTCATCATTTCAAGGAACTTAGGGATCACTGATGGACAGTGCCAGAGAGGATAGGCAGGGCTGAAGCTCTACAAACAGGGAGAGACTACGGTGATGGTTTGCCAGTCCCCTCTCCACATATATGAGGTCAGGGCACAGTGAGGTGAGTGCTCCCACAGATCATAGCACAGAAGAAGACACAGAGCAGGACAAATCATTTCTGACCATCAGAAAGTTGTGTATAATAACAATAACCACCAAACCTACATCACATACCTCGTGGGGGGACATATACATGACAAGGATTAAGAACTTTACAAATTCAAGGTATTACTGTTAAAATAAAGAGCATCTTAAAACATAAAGCTGTAGGGAACGGCAGCAGATGCTAGCCCACCTTCATTTCAGCAGTAAACACTTTGGTGACACTCTCCAATTACGGCATGTTCCTGTCTCCGCAGAACCCAGAGTGGCACATGTGTAATTACAGTGATATTCTGAGTGGGTGTCCAGGCATAAGCAGCAACTTCAACAGCTAGGATTGTATAATTAAGGGGCAAGTTTTCAGCCACAATTTTAAAAAATAGTGGGCTGTTACCAAGTGGAAGTACCAAAGAAACAGATCCTCATTAAAAAGTAAGAAAGCAGCATCTACCCACATCTTTCCTTCCACAGGGTGCAGCCTTTTCGGAATTGTCCATTCATTCTTTGTTCTGAGTTCTTCCTGCCACAGAAGGTAGATGGAAGAGATAGTCACGTGGGAGAGAGCAGCATTACGAATCAGAAACAGTCATTCGGAAGGAAATCTCCCTCCCCATCCCCACAGCCCCCACGAGCTGACCTAGTTCCATGCTTTCTTTGCATCTCTTTATATTAATAGGCTCCATGGATGTTATGGGGAACACAAAAGGGCATCAAACTGGTGGAGCATATGAGATACAAAAGCATTTAACTGCATTCTTGGCATTCTTGTATAGTAGGCAAGAGGTAGCCGATTTCCAAAGAAATCAAGAGGATGCCCTGATTCTGTCAACCTTATACCTTGGCTTATTGGCCTGTTTTTCTTTGGTTGAGAAAATAAGAATTCTTATATCCAAATTTCTCGTGCCTTGTTGACTGAGGTGCTTTCATTTATCTGATGAGCATCTACTGGAGGCTATAAACAAGTTCACATACTAAGCGTGGGATGAAGTCTGGGCCTTGCAGGGAGAAGCCCTGCTCAGATACATTATAATTAGGTGGATGCTAGTGACTGAATAAGATCCTGATGGTGATATTGTAAAAATATTTCTACATCTTTAAAGAATTCCATGTAACCGAAGAGACCTCAAGAAACCAAAACCACATGTGCTTCAGATTCTCCGCATTTCCTAATTTTTATTATTTTGGGTAAAGCTGTCTAAGGGGAAATCTTACTTATCATGGCTGAACTTCATTCAAAAAGGTTTTTGTTTACGGGGGAGTAGCTAAGGGCCCCATATCTAAATTGAAAAAAAGGAAACCTAACCAAGTGTAGTAGAGAATTCTAAATGTCTAGATACTGTTGCAAGGGTATGTTTACTTGGAGGTGTACTTGTAGAAAGGCCTTCTGTGCCCCTCTGAAGTTTTGCTGAGTAGAGCCAGGCAGCCCACCTAGGCGTTAGACCAGGAAGTCTGGTTCATGCTTCATCAATGAATGAAACTCGGGAAGTCTCCACCCACCTCTCCTTTATCTTACTAGACTTTATCTGAACTGAGAAAGCGCTTCTCCCAGTTATGACCAATTGGAGTGGCTAAGAAAAGTTCCTGCGTGAACAGTAGAGCAGTAACCAACTATAATATTCAGTTGAGGAGGCTTGGGGAGGCTTGCTTCAATGGCTGCTGTTGCAATTCAATATAAACTGATGTGGGAGAATTGTCTGTATTCTGTCAATCATGTTTTAAATAAACGCTGA
>LOJH01020648.1:0-14408 GCA_001685095.1 Ellobius talpinus
ATTTCGGGGTATAAGCTAGCCATGCGGGAGCCGGGCGGGACAAAAAGCAGGCCTCCGCTCCCCTTACACTACACTCCGTACCCCCTTCTCAGCTTCCCGAAGCTCCAAATCCTTCTCTTGACTCCCCACCTCTGTCTCATGGAAACGCCCGTCGCAATGCCCTCAAGTGGAACACAGGGAGTGTGGCATGTAGCTGCAGTGCTGAATGTCAGCAATAAGTATGAGCTTGTCACCTCTAAGCTAAGGGGCAGAGGAATTTTTGAGTGTCATGCCTGGCCAGGCATCATCCTGGGGCACGATCACCAAAAACTGAAGGAAAACTTTCATTTCAGGATCTGTCATCCTGCCAGGCCTTCCTAACCGGGCTCTTCGCCTTCTTCAGGGCCTATGCTATAGTAAGAGGCCCTGAGCCTCACCCTGCTCTCCTGCCCCAGACTCCACCCTGCCTGGCTTTTGCTTGTCATCACCTCTGAAATCCCAGATGGAAACATGATGGGTACTGGCCCTGTCTCTCCTCTCCTCATCCAAGTTCCACCCACATACCTGGTCACAGAGCCACAGCCCCTCATTCTGCTGGTTTCACACCTGCTTGCTCAGCAGTCACACCTGTGGGTCACCAATCTGGGACCTGGCTGGCAGAGTAAGCGCCCTGGGGCCTAAGCTATAGCTACCACATCCTTTCCAACTTGCTGAGCCTGGGGGCTCCTCCTAGAAAACAGACTCCAGCAAGAGAGGCTATCTTGAGATCCTAGAGCTGAGCCTTGGGACTTACAGGCAGGTGGTATTTGAAGACCACTAGGCCATCGTGCACCATGGGCCCGGGAAAAGGCTACTATTGAAAAGTAAAACAGAGGTCTCACGTCTGTGTGACCTGGTCAACTTTTTCAGACAGTGTCTCTGCACGTAGTCCTGGCTGTCCAGTCCTGGAGCACATTATGCAGTCCTGGTTGTCCTTGAACTCACAGAGACCTCCAGCCCCTTTCTCTTGAGTGTGGGGATTAAAGGCATGTGCCACTAGGCCCAGCCTGGTCAACTTCTGGGCACCCTCCTGCACTAAGGAAACAGAGCCCAGGGGTCCAATGACCCTGTCCATTCACCCATGCCCCCCTCTCTAACGAGTCACTTTGCTCAGAGCTGAGTAAGGGGCAAAAGTAGACAGGTAAAAGCAAAACTAGAAGATTCTGGGCTGGACAATGCCAGTGACCCCAGTGACCCACAGGCAAGAGCTAGGTAGGGGTCAGGCCTGGAAATAACATGGAATGGGCATTTGGAGGTTATCCTGGCTAAGGCATGCACGTCAGCCAGCCCAGAAAGAGGGGGTGGTCAACAGCAGCAGCTCAGAGCAGGCCACCTACTCACACCCTTGTCTACACCCAGGAGCTGAACCCAGCAAGCAAGGAGCCCCATGTACCCAGCTGTCCATCTTGTCTGAAGTTCCTGAAGCAAGCTGTTGGACAGGCCTGGAGGAGGGAAGAAACTGATGGTGGAGGGTCCTTGCAAGGTCGTGTGTGTATGTGTGTGAGGGCGTCATTTGTACTGTGGGGAGATCTCACTAACAGGAAGGTCTGCCACTCTCAGTGTGTAACCAGAGCTCTCTGTCCTCCCTCCCCCACCCCGCCACTGTGACTTCTGCCTCTGCCCCAGCGAAGGCTCCAGTTGTGTGTGTCACATATCAGGGCTCATACCCATGTCTCTCCTACCAACCAGAAGACCAAGCAGAGACCACATCTGCTCTCACCAGTCTCAAGACTCTAGCCATAGGAAGAAGACCCCAACAGCCAAGACTCTGACCCAGGCCACCAGCATCTCCTGGCTGAAGCCCCTGGCATATGGCCTTCTCTCCCAGGCAGATAATAATAACTCCTGCCTGCCAGACACCCTCAGGTCTGATGTCATGACCAAGTCTGCAGCATAGACTCAAGTTCCAGCTATACCCCTCTCCCTGGAGCTGAGCCCAGGGGAAGGTGAGAACCACGCCTCGCCTGCTGCACCTGTTCAGGTAGAAGGAGAAGATGTTCTTGTCCACCAGCTTCTGTTGCATCAGGTTGTCAAAGACTGGAAGCACATTGTTGACAGAGATACGAGGGTATGCCATGCCCAAGATGCCATCAAACTTGGCTGCGATGAATGTGATTCCAGGCTGCTTGGTGGCTTCCCCAAAGATCTGTTTTTCTACCTTGAGACCTCCTGGTTGCTCAGACTTACACGGCACCTGTAGGCCAGAATACATATTTCAGCTGGCATTCCCTCTCAAGTCAGCCAAAAAAGCAGAGAGGGCAGACAGAAGGGCTGAATATTGCCACACAACTGGAGACAAGGACATGGAGTCAAAAAAACAAAACAAAAAACAAACAAAAAACTATAGCTCTCTGAGGGACTTACGAGGTCTTTGTGATAGCCAGAGATGAGAAGAGGGAGCAGAAAGACAGAGATGCACTGTTTCAGCTCCCACCTCACCAACACCCCTCCATATCTATATCCACCAGGACAGGGTTGTATTTGCCTTGGACTTGGGGATAAACCACTGAGCCTGCAGCCTCAGCAGCTGGGTAAGCCACAGCAACTGCCACCCTGAAGCCACACTCCCATCCGCCCACCCCACCAAGCTGAGGCTGCAGACAGCACTAGATCAGGAAATGGAAAGAGTTGCTGCCGAGGACATGTCAGAAGGACGTAATGCAGGCGGTCGACATCCTGTGTGCAGAGAGGCCCCTGAGAAATATTACAAGGAGCCCTCTACATACAAGGAAAGGGCAGAGCTCTGATGTCATAGGTACAAGGTGTCGCTCTCCAGACAAAGGCCAGGTGAACAGAATGCTGGCTGGACTCCCAGCCCCAAAAGGGCCCAGTTGGGATTTGAAGTTTCCTGCCCTCTGACCCCTACAACCCTGCTGTCCTGATGCTAACTCATGAGTGGAGGAAGAAGGCTTGGCCTACACGATGCCGCTACAAACAGACGAAGAGCCCATCCCAGATGCACTCTCTCCTGGCTCCTTCACAGCATTCGTTCAGGCTTAGACAGGGTTTTCCAACTCATCTCAGCCTCGACAAGTTTTAGGGACCCTTTCTATCTCTAAGCCTGGCCCCTTGGCCTAGACCTTCTGGTGGCTGCCAGGCGGTGGTGGCACATGCCTTTAATCCCACCACTCGGGAGGCAGAGGCAGGTGGAACTCTCCGAACTTGAGATTAGCTTGGTCTACAGAGCAAGTTCTAGGACAGCCAGGGCTACAAAGAGAAACCCTGCCTCGAAAAACAAAAAATAAAAAAGACTAAAGCATCCAGAACAGCCCTTCTCAGCCAGTGTTCCCAACCCCAGTAACAAGCAGTAGATCTGCCCATGGCTTGCTGGTCAGGCCAGGATTTGTCAGCAGCTGCTCAGGGTTGTAGTCCTCACTAGCCAACACTGCACGCCCCAGCTCTGTCTCTCCCACTCACTCTACCAACCCCGGGAACTCCTGGCTGTCCCTCCAGTTTACACACAATAAGGCTGCCCACTCCCATGTCCTGCCCATTTCCTTTCCAAGCATGCTGGGCCCTCCTGACCCAGGGCCTTTCTCAAGTGGCATCCTAATCTAGCAGGTCTGCCTCTGTTCCCTACCACCCAACACAGCCACCTAAATTCAGTAGCCCTCTCTCCTCAGCTGGAGGTGCTCTCAAGATGAACCCCTTGCCACAACAGGGCCTCTGGGGTACAGGACAGGCCACAGGAACTCACCGACACAGTGTCCTGGCTCAGGTACCCCGAGAGGCTACCTGAGCCGTAGTGGATGTCAAAGGAGGTGCCGTTCTTCACAAAGGTGCTGGATTTGCCACTGTTGTACTTGTGGTGAATCCCTGCGGGTGTGGGGGGACAGGGCCATTAGTCTGCGTGCCACCACCATAGTCTCTGGCCTCCCTGGGGTGCTGTGGGGCCAGCAGCCTAGGCTACTTTTCCACCTTGGCCTCTGGCCATGACCTACGCCCACATACTGAGGACCCCATGGTCCATGGGCTGTATACCCAAGGCAGTGATCTTGGCCTTACAGGTGGCCCACCACTCAGCTTGCTCCATCCTTGACCAGCAAGATCCCCAGCCTCAATGACAAGGCTGCAGCTGACCAGACCTGGTAAGTGGGTACCACAAGGCAAAGCAGGAGAGCAGGGGCTGTTGGATGTAGTGGACGGGTGGAAAAAACATTGCCCAGGAGGTGATCTGGATCTCGATATCTGAAAATCTCAAGCTCAACCTGTCTCCCATAGCCTCCCAGAAAGGTTGGACTTCAAAGAGATGGGGCTGGAATCCCAGCTCTCCAGAGAAATGGAAGTCAATACCAGTTGCTCAGGGGCCCCCACAATAGGGCCTCTGTCATCCTGCTTGTTCCAAAGGCCACTGAGCATGGCGGATAGTATAAGACAGCAGAACCAGGCACCTTAGGGTGTGCCTTTAGTCTTTCCTCTAGATCCTTGGCAGGGTGCTGGGACAGAGGACCTCAGGGAGACTCACAGCAGGCTATGTCCAGCAGCTTGCAATGAATGGAGGGGACCCACAGGTTAGAGGAGCCGGTATCGAAGACGACTGTGAAACACTG
The DNA here is from genome assembly GCA_001685095.1 of Ellobius talpinus. Taxonomy (NCBI): domain Eukaryota; kingdom Metazoa; phylum Chordata; class Mammalia; order Rodentia; family Cricetidae; genus Ellobius; species Ellobius talpinus. The sequence goes on from LOJH01020648.1 coordinate 4,569, forward strand.
TGGGGGGGTCCCGATGCCGATCTCACCATAGTACTGGGCCTAGGGGAGGAACAATGTTCATAAGGGTGAGAAGAGATTACCTGAGAAGGCTTCTGGCTGGCTAGGAAATCAAGCCTAAAAGGCCTGGCTGAGGGAGGGAGCACCCTGGGGTGCAGGCCTCGGCTAGTACATCTATCTCCACCTACTGGACCCTGAAGGGGAGGGAGATTAACAAAGAATAGATTCTACAAGGATGGACCTGAGACCCCAGTACTGAACTCCAAAAATTTGGGTCCCTTTACCTAATGTGACACTAATGGTCAGTCAGGCTTGGCCCTCCACAAGCCCAGTGATGCCTAAGACCAACCAGGAGGACCCTTCTGCTGTTTGAGAGGCCTTAGTCTGGAGACTATCCTGTGAAATCAATGATGAGATGGGCTACCCTTGGAGGCAGTGATACTGGCCTCAACTTGGTCACTGCTTCATAGAAGTCTGGCCTTAGTTTCCCATTTATTCAGAGACAGCAGGGACCACCAGGGCTACAAACTCCAGGGACTAGGCAGACACAAGAGTGCCTCTGAGGGAAAACCTAGTTGTTAACTACTGGCCATGGGTCACCCATACTCTGTTTGCCCAGGAAGAAGCCTGAGCCACTGGTGTAAATAAGGCCCAGGGTCCAATTCTACTTAACTCCAGGTAGCATCAGAAAAAACAAGAGAAGTAACTGGGGAAAGAGCATTGCTTAGCAAACTGTACTCTGCATGCATGTGTGCGTGTGTGTATATAGGAACTAGCCAGCTGGACCCAGACACACAGACTTTCCACCTTCCTCATGCTTCCTGTCATTGCCACAGCTCGGGACAGACAAGACAGAGGGCACTGCCAATTCGGCCCTGTGGGCCACAAAGCCCAGGGCTGCACAGCCATCCTGGGCTTATATGACTTGGAGGCAGGGGCATAAGAGATACCAGGTTCTAGCCCAGAGCCTTCCACAGAGCTGGGACTTGGAGAATGTTTTCCCTCAGGGCTTGTTTTCCCTTCAGAGACAGTGGGCTGCTGAGCCAGGTCTGTAATCTCAACTGCTCAGAAGGCCAAGATAAGAGATTCCAAGTTCAAAGCTAGCTTGGGCAATTGTCTGAAAACACAAGTGAGGTGGGTACAGAGGGCAGTGGCAGAGCAATTGCCCACCTGTACAAGGCCCTATCAGTTCAATTCCCAGGAGGGGGGTGGGGCCTAAAAAAAGCAAGGAGGCAGTAGATCCTGGGGAGGATGACAAAGTGATGGTACTGGGACAGGGGATCAGCCTAGGCCTGGAACGGACAGACACACACACACATACATACATACATACACACACGCACACACGCACAAACGCGCGCGCACACACACAGGCTCCAACAAGTTACAACTAAATAGGTCCAGTAACTGCTCCCCCAGCCCTAGGGCAGGCTCAGGCCAGACTTGGTTTAACTCCTCATGGGATGGTCCTGAGAGTTCTGAGCTAGAAAGCCAGCTATGAACGGAAAAGTCAGTGTTTGAGACTTAATGTGGGGTTGGGGAAGGCATGATTGGGGATGTAGCTCAATGACCAAGCACTGGCCCATCCATCCTGCATGGGGACCTAGGCTCAGGCCTAGTACCACACACAAAACAAAGGAAAAAAGCTTAAGACCCAGGAAGAACCTTCTTCAAGGACCAAGCAAGGCCACCCTAATCCACCCTTTAGCCTGAGCAGGCCCCTGTCAAGGCAGGAGGAGCAAGGGTTGCAGGGTGGCAGGAATGAAGAGCTGTCGGGCAAGGGACGGCATGGCTGAACCTGCAAGCCCACCTCGCCGACTAAGTGCTCTGATCCCAGGGAGCTAGTCCCTTCCGCATTCACCCCTCAAAGCAAGCTCCCAAAATACAACCCCACTCACATCCAGGTAGTTTTTGAGTATCTCTGACACCGGTTCCTTGGTCTCAGCAGGTGACTCCATGGAGTATTTGGTTATGGGACCCTTAAGGATCAGGTCTTCCACAGAGCCGCCCACCTCCGTCATGGCCCGACGGACAGATGTGAACTTGTGCAGGGGGATTCTGTCAAGATGGGACAGGAGTGTGTTAGGGCACAGCTTTGACCATCGTTCTGCCACCTCCCACCCAAGGATACTCCGGGCCAGGCTAGGGCAGGCCTCTTAGTCCAGAATGACTCCTCACCACCATGTTCCTCGGTGCTTTTAGCAAACTATGTCCACTGAGATGACACCGTGTATCTCAAACTGGCCACGACATTTAATAAACACCTGCCCCAAAGCCATAGGTCCAGTGGCCCACCAAATCAACTAAGCGCACCCCATCAACATCACAGACTCCTCAGTTCACCGTCACAGAAGGCTCCAGCCTGCCCCACTCCCCACATTCAAGCACAGGCTAGTGTGCCCAGCCCTTCTCTTCACCAACCACATCCCTGTCAGGTGATTCTCACTTCAGTGGCAAAACAAACAACACACACACACTGGTCCCCAGTCCTCTCTGTCAGCCTACTCTAGCCTTTCCTGGGTTAGTGGCTAGTGGGCTGTGTTTAGGGTGTAGCCAGGCACTTGTGCCCTGTGCCCCAGGGAACCCAACCCTGCAGGAAGAGAAGGCGGTGGCACAGTTGCATCCAAAGCAAGGTGCACACAGGGCTCCAGGACTAAACCACTGAACTTGGTGGCCCTTAGTGACATCTGTTGCCACATGAACTCTACAAAGAAGTGCTCCCTACCCAAGGCTTGCAGTGACAGTATCATCCTGACCTCCCTGGGGGGTTCTTTCCCTAACCATGCAGGAGCTTGCTAACTGGCCCTGCTACCCTTCATAAAGCCCAGCACCCTAACCCAGGTACACCTACATGTCCTACCACCACACAGACTCGTGGCCCACACATGTTCCTTGTAGCCCTGCTGCAGCACAATAAGAGGGAATTCTCCCATTAGACAGCAGAGTGAGGAGTCCCGACCTGTCCTCCAGGTCACCTCTCCACCCCCAGTTTGCTCCTGCTCCCAAGGAGAGCTAGCCTGAGTCTGCAATCACTTGGTGAACCTTCCCTGCCCGGGGAATTTGTATTCAAGGTCACAGCTGGCCTTTTCTGGCAAGCTGAGGGAGTGCTCTTGAAAGATAGGAGTCTTGCCTAAGAGTGGTGGACCGGAAGAGCCAGGGTTCTGGCCTGGGAGTGAGTGGGGGGCACACATCCTGCAGAGGCCAAGAAACATGCCAACAGCCCAAGGTCCCAAGGATCATACGAGTGGCTTTGGTTCTGGTGCCTAGTCCCTGGGAGTCTGGAGTTCCCTTCACGGCAATGCCACCTCTCCTCAGAGAAGACAGGCCTGAGGGTAGGGAGGGCAAGGCCAGGGCAAGATCAAGCCCAGGCCACTCCCTACAATGGCTCCACTGAGGCTACCCACCCCCCGCTAGCAGCCTACAGGCTGTACTTCTTCCCACCCAGCCCTGGTGCCCAGCCGGCTGAGCCAGCTCTGCCCCAGCAGCCTGTGGACTCATCCACCTGCCACAATAGGACACCATCACAGAGTGGGAAAACACTGGCCACCACAAAGACCCCATCTAGCACAAAGGCTGAGTCCAAAGGCCTGAGAGGCGCCTTATGGGACTGACCTCAGACCCAAAGTATTTGAACTGAGCCACTCCATACCTTTCTCTGGGGATTTGTGCGACTCAGGGAGGAGGAGAGATTCACCACCCAGTACTAGTGGGAACATTTTTGAGTAAACTGCTCAGTAAACACCAGTGCACAGCTGTCAAACAGGGTCCCTTAAAAGGAAAACCCTGCCCAGGTTCTGGGGGACACCAGCAGACTAGGTATTCTGACTTCCACAGCTGAGTTGGTAGTCACCACAATCCCACCCATGGTGGAGCACTGCTCCTCGGAAACCCCCCGTGCTGGGGAGGTTAGAGCCAAACTCATTTGTGGCCACCCTGTCTCCTCCCGTCCGACCACAGGAGTAAAGGGGGACCCAGGAGACCCCTGCATTCTGAGTCTCTCGCCCCACAGTCTGCAGGGCTCTGTGGAAGGCCGGGCTGAGAGCACGGGTGCATTTAGCACCCGCTGGAGCACGCGCGACTCCGGAGGACGGGCCCCACATCACCTGAACAGGCCGGGTCCTCACCTGATAAGCGCGGAGGCGGACGCGGCCAGGAGGCCGAGGGCGAGCAGCAAGAAGCCGGGAGTCTGCATGGTAGCGGCGGCCCGGCAAGAGCGAAGCTGTATGATAAAGGTCGCGCGCTTATAGCCGGGGTGACGCCGCAGTCCCGTGAAGTCAGCTGACCGCTTGTTTGCCCCCGAACCGGTCACGTGGGACGCGGGCGCGGGGTGGGACGCGGGCGCGGGGCGGGACGACCTGGGAACCGCCTACAACACCTCCCGGGCGCAGGCGTGCGCTGCTCCAGGCTTGCGTACAGCCGATCTGGAGCGCGCCCGCAGACTTTCCCGGGACCAGAGAATTCCTGGATGCGGATCACGTGGGAGAAGGAAGACCGTGCCCGTCCTAGTCCCGGAAGCGTCCGTGGGGGGAGCCCCTCCCTCTTTGTCCCTCCCCCTCCACCTGTCTTCTTGCAGAACTGAGATTCTCATTACCTAGATGTTGGGCCCTGACCCTCTCCGGGACACCAGCTTAAACCCAAGCCTCTTCCCTCCTGTGTTCTTTCCCTGGAGTCTTTCTGGACCCGCATCCTCCATTCTCTTTAAAGGTCCACTGCCTGCCTACTCACCTCCCCAGAGCGATGCCCCTCTTCCTAGGGCTGGAACACCTAGCATGCAGATCCAGAATGTAGCACTGTCCTGGGACCACGCATCTAGTGATATAAGGGTCCCGGATCTGTGAGTTTGCAGAGAAGGCAGGTGAAGGGAGTGCACAGGGAGAAGAGGCCAGGATTGTGATTACACTTTGGGTCTTCACGAACTCACTCCTTAACGCCTTGCTTGGTGTCAGCAACTGAATTAAGTGCTGTTGGAGAGAGCCGGGGTCCATCTCTCCATCATGGGGAGTTCACAGCCTGGAGAGGCATTTAAAGAGAATGTCCTCTCTGAGAGGTAATATCCAAGCAAGGACGGGAACACTGAGGGCCTTTGCAAGGGTCTGATCCAGGAAGCTCTTTGGGGCATCCTCTGCCCATACAGTTCATATATCCCACTCTATGAGCAGTTCCGGTTCCCGAGTTCAGGGCTGCAATTCTCATGGGTTCCGGCACCAAGTTGGGCACTTGACCTCTGTCAAGGCTCCCCACTCAGGGTCAGTGTTACAGCCACAGTGTGTGAGCATAGCCTGGACCCTGCCTCCACAGTCAGCACTCAAACATTACCTAACCTTGGATGTGAGGGCAAGAGCTTAAAGCAGCTATCTCTGGGTCTAAGACTATCCTCTGGTATCCAAGACTGGACCTGGCCTGGAGTTGTCACTTGCTTTCTAGGATGCTATCTAGAGGTAATGCTGGACCATGGGTGGGCAAGGTCCTCTGGGGCACCATGCTGGGTCCCCTAGCCCTGCCCCAGATAGTGTTGCAAGGTGCTCAGGTCCAATATAGACGTCTATGAAATTACCAGGCTGCTGAAAGGAACAGACAGTGTATGTCAGCATGACTAGAGGCAGGACACAGCAGTCAGTTGTGCTCACGTGTGAGGCTGACCCAAACACCAGGCCAGAGCAGCTTTGGTCAGTAGGGATGCAGGCCTGTATCTGGTGCATAGCCTGAGGGGAATGAGGAGGCAGGTAGGGGAAGCCAGCCTGGATATCCAGCCTGTGCAGCTACGGGGTAAAGTGTCAATAGGGTCACCCCCACCCCAGACACCCTCTGCCATTCATTCTCTGCAAGGAGTACTAGCTGCCTCTGTCCCTGGGTTTTCCCATACCTGTCACATGGTGGGAGTCTCGCAGTCTGTGTGTGTGAATCTGGATGCACCTGCTCCTACAGTTGCTAGCCTATAGGACCTGGGAGGCTCAAAGGTGGGGGCTGAGCTGTGTGTCTTCTGATCTCCTCTTAACTGACAGAGCTCGGGGGTGGGCCACAGCTTCTAGAACTCCTGAGTTCCCCCACCCATCCCGATACTAGAGTACCCACTCCTGCTCTGCCTGTCTCAGGCTCCCAGGCTCTCTGGGCTTGTGAGGCTGACTGGAACCCTCTTTGAGCCAGGCTTGCCTTTGGCACTCCCCAGTCAGCGAAGGAAGAGGGTCAATGTGTTCAGCCCCTGACGTTCTGAATTTGGTCATCCACCTTTGGTTTGGAGATACACTTAGCATGGCCCACGCCCCTTGCCTCCTGTACCATATGTTGACACTGGTGGATTTAGAAGGACCCTTTGCTTATGACAGCGCACAGGGATTCCTAGGAGCTCCGGGTGCACCAGGCCGGAGGAATTGCATTCAGTGGGGACACGGATCTTATTTGTTGCCTGGTGTGAGGGGAATGAAGAGGCAGGAGGGAAAGAAGCCAGCCTAGATATCCAGAAAGAGGAGTGGCCCTGGGTCCTCCCTAAAGGCTGGACCCTCGGGTTGGCGAGCTCTCTAGCATCTTCCCCACCCTAGGCTTCTCCTGTACATTGACAAAGGGTCCAGTGTAAATGGAGATGGCTTATTCATTTTCCGGCCACCCAGACCTGAATAATCACACAAAAACTATATTAATTACAACACTGTTTGACCAACGGCTCAGGCATATTTTTAGCTAGCTCTTACGTCTTAATCCATTTTTATTATTTTATATTTTACCATGAGGCTGTGGCTTACCAGTAATGTTCTGGCATCTTTCTCCTTCTGCAGCTACATGGCATCTGCCTGACTGTGCCTTCTTTCTCCCTGCATTCAGTTTAGTTTTCCTGCCTACCTATATTCTGCCCTNCCAGACCTGAATAATCACACAAAAACTATATTAATTACAACACTGTTTGACCAACGGCTCAGGCATATTTTTAGCTAGCTCTTACGTCTTAATCCATTTTTATTATTTTATATTTTACCATGAGGCTGTGGCTTACCAGTAATGTTCTGGCATCTTTCTCCTTCTGCAGCTACATGGCATCTGCCTGACTGTGCCTTCTTTCTCCCTGCATTCAGTTTAGTTTTCCTGCCTACCTATATTCTGCCCTGCCATAGGCCAAAGGACCTTCTTCATTAACCAATGGTAATAAAACATATTCATAGCATACAGAGAAGAATCACACATCAGTCCAGCAATGAGGGAAGAAAGCCCAGAAAGGGGAGCGGACCTGCCCAGCACCCTCTATGTAACTCTTCCTCCTCGTGGAGATATTCACTGCTTAGAGACCATCCCCAGCCTTGGTTCTGAGGTGAGACAGCCCAGGCTTAGGTGATCAGAAGCTACTTTCTTGGACTTGCACTTAGCAGCCTGCCAGGGGCCATTCTATGCCTCGTGGGTCAGGCCCTCCCAGTACTGGTGCATTTGTCTTGAGTTCCCATGACTACTAAATACCAACCGCATGCTAGACTCTGCCCTGGGTGTCCAGAAAAGGGAACAATGCAGAAAGTCCTGCCTTCCTGGAGTCTATACGTCAGGTGAGGAGAGACAGAATAGGAACCAGGCAGTTTGTGCAGACCTCGAAAGCTGGCACAGAAATGGGGTGCAGGAAGTCATGGGGGTACTGCAATCACAGGGCCCTCGTTTGAGCAGCTCTAAGGAGGTGGACAAGAGCCAAGGACACTGGAAAGTAAAGAGGCCAGAAGGTAGCTCGAGTCTTGGTCTATTAGGAAAGAAGAGAAAGAGATGGGGGAGGAGTAGACAGGGACACTGGGTGCTCGGAGAGGATGAAGGCTACTGAGAGATGCAGCAGCTGTCCAGGAAAAAGGAATCAGCACATCATCCTCACTCAGGGCTTCATCCCAATCAGAGTGGGTGAAGCTATGTGCTGGGTGTGCGAAACCTGTGCACAGAAGCGATCTAAAGATCAAGCCCTGGAGCTTCCCAACAATACGAGGCTAAAATGAGGGGACACAACAAAGGAGACGAAACAGTATTCATCTGGAGGCAGAGGCGAAGACAGAGGAGTGCCTGGGAGCCCCGAAGAAAGTGTCTTATGGGAGGAGTGGCCATGAGCTTAGGCAGCTTTGCTGATGTGTGGGGTGGAAGACAGAAGCCACCATGAGACACTGAGATTTGGCAATCTGACCCAGACGCCAGTCATGTCAGTGAAGAGGGGTGACTGTTCTGTTCAGTAATCAAGACAGAATGGTGTTGACAGAGACGTGGGTGGTAGCAAAGGAAGAGTGACACCTGTGGATCTGTCCAGGTGATAGGAAGGGCAGTAGAGGAAAGATAATCAAGAATAAGCTGCAACTGCAGTAGAGTTAAATGATCCTTCTCTCGCATCAAACTGAGTAATGAATAAATCCCAGAGGCACTGGAGACTTATGGGGGAGCAAACAAAAAGATGCCTTTCTCCATGACTTGAGAATCAGCAGGTTTGTTTAAACAGCAGGTGTTGGAAGGAGATTGCTATGCGTTCCAGACCAGTCTGAGCTATAGGGTGGGACACTTTCTTAAAAAAACAAAAAACAAATCAAAACAAATAAACAAAAATGGTCAACTGATCTAAACAATCACATGACCAAAGACAGAATCTCAAAGGCAATTATTCAGAATAGATGCCTGGCACCTGCTGTCACCAGGGAATTACAGATTGAAACAACAATGAGACACCACTGCACACCTACTAGGTAGCACAAATCCAAAAGGATGATGACATTGGTTTAAGGCAGGGCAGGGGCGTAGTGGGCAGTCCCACTCATTGTGATGAGGATGCCGAATGGGAATGGCGTAGCCACTTTGGAAAGCAGTGTGCTGTTCTCTTTCAAAACCAAATGTCCTCTTGTTGTACAATCCAGCAATTGTTCTCCTGGGTATTTACTTGGAGAAGCTAAAGACTGAAGTGGGGCATGAAGGCTTGTGACTGTGAGGAGAGCTGGAGAGCAGTCTGGGCTGCTAGATCCTGCCTAAAAAAACAACAGAAAAGAAACGTATGTTCCCACAAAAACTCACACATGCAGGACAGTGGGGACTTTATTCACAATGGCACCAATCTGAAGGGACCCAGATGTCTTCAGAAAGTGGTTGGATAAAAGTGTGGTATGTGTCCACAGGGGAGGATAGGATTCAGGGTGACAAAGAATCGAGCTATGGAGTCATGACATGAGGACCCAGAGATGCACATTGCCAACAGAAAAGCTAAACAATTGAAGCAGTGTGAGCTTGGAGAAGCATGGAGAGGAAGGCAAACATGTATCTGAGGGCTTCTTCATGACAATGACACTCTTCTGTCTAATGCTAGTGGTAGAAATGTGACATGCAAGAGGCAGAAGGAGCAGCCCAGGCCTCAGAGGTAGGCTTCTGGCTGCCTTTGGTCCTGTGTATTGTGAGCTCTTGGTTAAGGGTAACGAAGAGTAGAGTAGGGCTTCCATGCTGTCTGAGTCCTTGGTGGTGGCCCCTCCGAGCCAGTTCCCAGGCCCCATTTCCTCATTTTCCCAGCTCTAGCAGGAGGTTGGGAAATGTCTATGAAGGCTTCTGGTTGGGGGTTCCTGGGACTACAGGCCTTCTAGAGGTTACCCTGGTTCCTGTCTCACATCAGCTGGCCTGAGTTCTGCTAGGGAACCTCTATTTCTCACTGCCAAGATGTGTGGTCAGGCAGAGCTCAGCTCTGGCTGGCTTCGTTCGGTCAGCTTACAGGTTTCCCTCTGCATGCTGCCTCTTCAAGGTGACCCCCAACATGCCCCAGTCCCACTCAGCCTCCTCTACTCTCTCTCTCTCTTTCTGCCTCCACTCTCTACAGAGGGTTGGGTATAAACTGGGAGGACATCAGGATGGAAAGAGACTTCTCTCTCT
>LOJH01020649.1:0-11218 GCA_001685095.1 Ellobius talpinus
TGTGGTTGCTGGGAATTGAACTCAGGACCTTTGGAAGAGCAGGCAATACTCTTAGCCTCTGAGCCATCTCTCCAGCCCTTGTGTGTGTTTTTTTTACTCTGGGGGCTGAGTCTAGGGGTCTTGTACCTGCTAAGCAAGCACTCTATATCTTCAGCCTCTTTTATTTTCATTTCATTTTGTGGTGCTGGGGACATACCATAGCGTTGTTTGTGGCCAGAAGTGCTCTACCCCACAACCACATGCTCACCTTTCTGGTGCATGCATTCCTGGGGCTGGGGTGGGGGCCGGTGGCCCAGGTGCACATGTGCACATCCCAAGTGTAAAGGTCAGAGGTTAACCTCTGGTGTTGGTCCTCAGGTGAGACAGGGTCTGAGGCTTTGCCATGTAGACCAGGCTAGTCCGGTCCTTGAACTTCCAGGGATCCAGTGATCTCTGCATCTCATCTCATTGTCCCCGCTCCTGACTTTTCATATGGGATCTGGGGATCTGAACTCAGGTCCTCACACTAGTAAGGCAAGCACTTTACCGACTGAGCCCTCCCTCCAGCTCTTTGTGACTTGAGCTTTGAGGCAGGGTCTACCTAAGTTGCCCAGGCTGACCCGGAACTCATTCTGTGGCCCAGGTAGGCCTTAAACATTCAGTGCTCCTGTCTCAGCCTCTAGAGCGGCTGGAGAGGTAGACCCGAGTCCCTGGGCTCTGCTAAAGTGGTGGTTGTTTATGCTGCCGTTGCTTGCGATCGGCCTATTTTCAGAGCGGTTTGGACATAGTATGTAGAAAGTTACTCTGTCAAGGTCAGTGGGGCTGTCTGAGAAGTTCTTTCTTCTTGGCAGGCCTGTGGGGCTTCAGCTGGTTTGTGTGTGGAGAATAGGTGACGGGAGGTGGGGGTCATTTGCTTGTTTTCCTGTGTTATGGCAGATGGCCCTGCACAGGGTTTCTTGGGATCCAGATGAGAAGCTCGCTATCCATCACTTGTCAACTTCCCCCTGTCTGATCTTGCTAGTTGGCCTGCTGCTGGGCACATTGCCTTCCCCTTTGTGGGTGTGGGGTGTGTATACTTGCTTGTGTGTACGTGTGAACACATGCACACATGTGGAGGCCAGAGGGTTTTGGATCATTGACTTTTGCCTTGTTTGAGGCTTATTTGCCACTGAGAACACTAGCTGCTCCCAGGCTTCTGCAGAGTCTGCTGTCTTGGCCTCCCATCTTGCTATAGGATCGCTGGTATTCCAGGTGTGCTTTGGTGCACCCAGCTTTAGGTAGATTCTAGGGATCTAAACCCAGGTCTGCATGTTTACAAGGCAGGAGCTTTTCCCACTGAGCAATCTCCCCAGCCCTGGTATATTTTTGAAATCCCCATTTGGTTTGCTTAAGCTGCTGTTTGGGTTTTCTGCTTCCCCCGCACATCACACCCACGCCAACCAATGACAATGGCAGTGCCAACCACAGGAAGAATAGTCTCCATAGCAGAGCACGTGCCCCCTCAACCCCATTCCCCATGAGACACAGGGGTTCAGAAACAGGCTTTGAGCTGCCCTTGCTACCCATGCTTGGGTGGGAATTAGCGAGGCCCTCAGAACATGCAGTCTGCAGGCCACCTCCTTCATGAATTCACACTGCTTGGCGTCTCCTGCTCTCTCTTGCGTTCATTCGCTGCTTGGCATCTGTAGGTCACCCCCTTCATTCACTCTTTTACTGGCCAGACATTTGTAGGGTGCAGCAAATACACAAATGGGGAACCACATACTGTATTCCCTGTTATTTTACTTTTTTGAGACAGCATCTTGCTCTGTAGCCCAGGCTGACCTGGATAGCTCCATCTGCTTGCTTCAGCCCCCTGAGTAGCTGGGATGACATTTCTGCAATACCATGCCCTGTTAATTAACTTTTTTTGATGTCACTGGGCCAAAAATTATCCTGCTATTTATATAAACAATTTTCTCTTATATTTGAATTGTTAACAGCCCCAAACCTGAAACTCTACTGTCAAATAAAGTAACATGAACTACCTGTGACTACTTTATCTTAACTAGAAATCATTAAATTAACTAAAACTGAGAAAGGCTGCATCTCAGCTACCTTGGCCACATTTTCAGGGCACAGGATGTCTGTGGCTGGTGGATTCTATTCTGCATAGAAGAAATCTGAAACATTCCAGTCTTTGCAGACACTTCTTTTGGAGAGCAAGAGCATTAAAATGTACATGAAACTTGTGATTGTACCTGGAAGCCTGAGGCAGGAGGATTGTCCATTGGAGGTCAGCTTGGGATGCACAGTGAGACCTTGTCTGAAAAGGGAAAGGTATGGACCTCATACATATTAGTCATGGGCTCTACCAATGAGCTTTGTTCCCAAGGCAGTATTGAAAGTATTTAAATAAAGATAGTTTTTTTTTCTTTGATAATATGATTGGATCTTGGGAAATGAAACAGCTCTACGCAGAGTTCTGTGTCTTTTTAGTTATTGGTGTGAAGAACAGGGAGTGGTTCTTTGATACCTGTATTAGATCAGAAGTGATCTATGAGTACTATAGTATTTGCAGACTCTGTGTGCCCACCTTTTGGAAGTGATGGGCTGAGAGAACAAGAAGAGAAGGGTCCCCTTGCCCTGGAATCTTGGAACATGATACCTTCTCAGGCAGGAGCCTGGGGCATTCATGGCACCTAGGATATGAATCTGTCACAGAAGTCAGTCTGCCTTCTTTTCAGTGTGTGTGTGTGTGTGTTTGTGTGTGTGTGTTTGTGTGTATGCAGGTGATCATACTCAGGTGGTCAGGCTAACACAGCCAGCGCTTTTACCCTCTGAACCAGCAGGCCAGCTCTGTCTTCATCATTTTTAACTGCTCAACTCAGTGGCATTAAGCACGTTCACCTTGTGCTGCTACCACCTGCTTCTAGAACTTTCCGTCTTCCTGACATGAAACTCTGCAGTCATTAAATGCTAAATCTCTGTTCTTCACCTCAGCCTCTGGCTCCCATCACTCTCTTTTCTGTATCATCCCCCTCCCCCCTTTTCTGCAGACAAGGCTGGTCTCTTAACTCTTTAACCTCTGCAGTGCTGGGATCGCAAGTGTGCGCCAACACACACAGTCTACTTTATCTCCCTATGATTTTAGCTACCCTGAGACCTGCACAGCAGTGGAATCGCGCAGTGTTTGCACCTGACCTGAGTACATGTTGTGGTTCTGGCCGGGATTCTCTGCCTTTTTAAAGCAAAGGTGACATTCTACCATAGAGCTGTATCGGCAGCCATCTTTTCTTTGGAACAGTCGGTACGTGGATGGACCTGAAGATGTGGAGAAGCTCTTCCTGGGCCTGTCTAATGTCCATTGACTCTGGAAGGCTGTGCTAGTGATGGATGTCACATCCCCAGAGACTCCCAGTACTCAAGGACCCTTGGACAGTTTTATTTGCACCAGTGACAGCTGGTTCCCTATATGCCCTCCATGGACTGGAAGCTTTGGTATTCATGGAAAACTATGTCTCTGCTTGCAACATGATCTCTGTCACCTCCTGTTGTCCCTGCTCCTCCTTTTCTTCCTCTACCTCATTTTCCCTCTTCTCTTCCTACAAATTCATTATAAAGCTGAAGACAATCTTGATCTGATCCTCCTGCCTCAAACCCTCAAACACTTCCTCCCCTGAGTTCTGAGAATCCTTTTTTTTTAAACTGGGTATGGAAGTTGGGCAGTGGTGTAGTGGCGCATGCCTTTAATTCTAGCACTTGGGAGGCAGAGGCAAGTGGATCTCAGTGAGTTTGAGGTCAGCCTGGTCTACAAAGTGAGTTCCAGTACAGCCAGGGCTACACACAGAGATAACCTGTCTCAAAAAACCAACCAAACAAACAACCAAAAAAAACCCAAAAACCAAACAAACAAAAACACCTGAGTGTGGAAACCAAGACTTTCCACATACTGGGCAAACTACTCTTTTTTTTTTTTTTAACTTAAATCACTTAAAAAATAAAATCTCTCCGTGTGTGTGTGTGTGTGTGTGTGTGTGTGTGTGTGTGTGTGTGTGCAGGAGGCATGGGTGAGGGCATCTGTTGGGAGGGTCTCTCTTGTTTCTGTCATGCTTCATACTCTAGCTTAGCTGGCCTGCCCGCTTCTAGGCAATCCTTCTGTCTCTGCTAGTGCCTCTTCTTAAGGCTAGGCTGGCCTAACTCACTCTGTAGACTAGGCTAGTCTGGAACTCAGAGATCCGCCTGCCTCTACCTCTGCCTCCCCCAAGTGCTGGGATTAAAGGTGTGTGCTACCACCTCCCGGCTTACATGTGTCTTTTTATGTGGTCGTCAGGATTGTATGGCCAGTGCTTTTGCCTGTTGAGATATCTTACCAGCCACTCACTTAAAAAAAGATTTATTTTTATATATACGATGTTCTGTCTACATGTACACCTGCATGCCAGAAAGAGGACACCAGATCCCACAGATGGTTGTGAGTCACTGTGTAGTTGCTGAACTCAGGACCTCTGGAAAAGCATCACAGTGCTTCTAACTCCAGCCCCCACTCATTTTTTAAAACACAGGTTTTTACTAAGTTTCCTAGGTTCACTCTGCAGCTCAGGCTGTCTTTGAATTAATTCTGTAGCCAGGCAGGCCTTAAGGTGTGATTCTCCTGCCTTGGCTTTCCAAGTGGCTGACTTGAAAGACATGCATCATCAGGCCCAGTTAGACCTGAAGCACTGCAGACACCAAATACTTGGGGTTCCCCACACATCATGGGTCCTCATTGTAATTCATTTCTTTTTCCCCTTCCTCTATAGCTCTCCGCCTCAGTTGAGGCATGTGTCTGCATATGCATGCATGCGTGTAGGAGTGCTTGTGTGTTGTGTGTAATGTGTGCATGTATGTTTGCATGTGCATGTTGGGGGTGGCATGAGTGTCATGGCACATGTGTGGTGTGAGGATGACTTCACATATTGACCCTCACCTTCCATGTTGTGTGGGGCGGGGTCTCTCGTTCTCTGCTGTGTACACTAGACTGCCCTACCCGAGAGCTTCTGGGGATCCCCCCATCTCCGCCTCTCATCTCACCATAGGAGTGCTGGGATTATAGATGTATATATCACTGCGTCCAGCTTTGAGTCAGTCTTTACGTGAGTGCTGGGGATCTGAATTCAGCCCTCATGCTTGCACAGCAAGCACTTGCCCCGCTGAGCCACCTCCCCAGCCCTCCTTGATTCGTTTATAACAGCAACCCCCAAGCCTTAGCTTGGACCCCAAAGGTTAAAGACTGGGTCCCATAGACTGTGCCTATTTTGGTTGTTGATCTTAAGTAACTGGTCCCTAAATTACATGTGGCTACAGATTTGGGTCTCCCAGAACAGGGGACCACTTGACTAATATTTAGTATGTTTATATTGTGTGTGTGTGTGCGCGCGCGCACGTGTGTGTGTGTACACATCAGTGCCATGGCCTTCATGTGGAGATCAAAGGACAACTCTCAGGAATCCGTTCTTCCTCCTGCAGAATCCAGGGATCAAACTCAGGTCGTCAGGCTTGGCAGCAAGCCCTTTTATCCCCTGAACCATTTTGCTGACCCACATTCATTTTTATCATTTATTGTAACTGTGTACAGATGAAGAGCTGGGATGGGTTCCTAAGTCAGGGAACACTGCCCCTGTGGAGTCAAGGAAGCCCCTTTCTGTCCACTGCATCTCAGATCCATCCTTAGCCCAGACTGCCATGTTCTCAGGCTGAGGGTCTGACCTCTGAAGCCCTGAGATCTGAGGACAGATTCTGCCAGGCATGATGGGGCACGAGGACAAGTGGGGAGGTCAGGGCCCATGGGGATTCTGCAGTTTGGATGTTAATAATTACCAGCCATTGCTCCTTCAGTTGGACGTCTGTAGCTAGTGTTGGTGCAAGAGAGTAAGGGGAGAGAGGTTGTGTCATGTTGTGAGTTGTCTGACCCACAGGGGGCAGCACTAAGAAGATGTCCACGGGAGGCTGGAGAGATGGCTCAGTGGTTAAGAGTGCATACTGCTCTTGCAGAGAACCTGAGCTCAGTTCCCAGCACCCATGTGAGGCAGCCCATAATTCCAGCTGCGGGAGATCTGATACCCTCTTCTGGGTTCTGGGGACACCTGTACTCATGTCCATTCATCCCCAAATATATATATATATATATATAATTTGATAATAATGATGTTGATGATATTCATGGGGCTAATAAGACACCTCAGCAGGTGAAGGCTCTTACTGCGAAGCCTAATGACCTGGGTTCAATCTCTGGTATCCACGCGGTGGAAGTAGATTGCTAACTCCTGCAAGTTGTCCTCTGATCTTCACAACGTGCCAAGGCACGCATGCAGCCCCTCCACAAATAAATAAGTAAATAGATGTAATAAAAATTTTAGAGCCAGGAGTTGGCGGCGCATGCCTTTGATCCCAATGCTCGGGAGGCAGAAGCAGGCGGATCT
Source organism: Ellobius talpinus (assembly GCA_001685095.1). Classification (NCBI taxonomy): domain Eukaryota; kingdom Metazoa; phylum Chordata; class Mammalia; order Rodentia; family Cricetidae; genus Ellobius; species Ellobius talpinus. The sequence continues at coordinate 6,420 of LOJH01020649.1, forward strand.
CTGAGTTTGAGGCCAGCCTGGTCCACAGAGTGGGTTTCGGAACAATCAGGGCTATACATAGAAACCCTGTCTCAAAAGCTCAAAAATAAACAAATAAATAAATAAGCATATTCATGGGGTTGGGAAATGGTTCACTGGTACAGTGCTTGGTGTATATGATAACCTGAGTTCAGATCCCCAGCCATCATGTAAAAACCAGGTGTGACACATCTGTAACTCCCATACTGGGGTCGGGGCAGAGACAGAGACAGGAAGTTTCTGGGAGCTTGCTGGGCAGCCAGTCTAGCTGAAACAGAGAGCTGCAGGTCCAGTGAGAGACCTTGCCTCAAAAAATAAGATGGAGATTGATGGAGGGAGACACATGATGCCTCTAAGCACCACAGCACACATGAGTGAGCACCCATAAATAAACATGTACACATGCACACACCACACATTTGACAGCTTACAGTCCACCATTGAAGAATGCCATGGCAGGAGCTCAAGGCAAGAACCCAAAGCAGAGATAGCACAGAGACAGTGCTTACTGGCTCACAGTCAGCTTCCCTTAAGTAGTCCATTCTTCCCTCCGCAAAGGGGTGGCTCTGCCCACACTGATACTCTCCCATCAACTTACAGTTAAGAAAATGCCTCAGAGACATGGCCACCATCCAATCGGATGGAGGCAGTTCCTCATTCCCTCTTCCCAAGTGTCTCTAGCTTCTGTCAAGTGGACAAAAACTCAGCCGAAAAGTTGGTAAAGTGCTCACCACGATAGCTTGAGGGACTGAGTTTAGTCTCTAGCGCCCGCATACAAATCTGGACATGGCGGTGTTTATAACTCGAGTTGGCGAGATGGAGGCAGGTGGATCCCTGGAGTTCCCTGGCTAGCCAGGCTGGCCTAGCCTACTCAGGTGGACCCCAGTCAGTGGGAGGTCCTGGCTCAAAAAACAAAATGGATAGCTCCTGAGAAGCAAGAGTGAGGATTCACATCTGGCATACACACATGTGTCTGCACACTCAAGTGCACCCACACACAGTAACTTACACACACACACCATTTTCTTTGTGAACAATTAAGTTTACCAATTATAAATCTAAATTTTAAAATATTTATTTATTTACTTGCTTATTTATTTAATTTTGAGACGAGGGTTTCATTATGTAGCTCTGACTGTTTTGGAACTTACCATGTAGACTAGGCTGGCCTCAAACTTAGGGAGATCTACTTGCCTCTGCCGCTGTGCTGAGAGCAAAGGTGCGCATCACCAAGCCTTGTTAAGATTTATTTTTTAAAATTATGTGTGTGTGTCCATGTGAATGCAACATCTGCAGAAGCTGGAAGGCTGTTGGATCCCCTGGGGCTGGAGTTACAGGGAGCCATGAGTCATTCAATCTGGGTGTTGGGATTGGAACTCAGGGCCTCTGGAAGAGCAATAAGTGCTCTTAACCACTGAACCATCTCTCCAGCCCCTTTTGTCATTGTTGAGATGGGGTCTTACACTGTAGCCCATGCTTGCCTAGAACTCACTATGTGTCCCAGGCTCTCCTTCACTCACAGCCATCCTCCTGCCTCTGTCTCCTGAGAGCTGGCACTTCAGGCATGAGCCACCTCTGTACCTCATGTGTTCATGACATGAGCAGTTGCTGAGTGTGCCTGGCACGGTTGTAATCTCAGCAATCTCAGCGTACAAGAAGTGGAGGCGGGAAAGTAATGTGTGTCAGACCAGTCTGGGCTTATAGCAAGAACCAGAACCTGGGCCAGCCAACCCAAACCAACACAAAACAAAACGATCGCTTGCCTGTGCCTGTGACTGTCAGGCTTTGTCCTGGGTGCTGGGCTCCAGGACCAAGACAATTTCCTGCCCTCCTACAGTTCGCATTAGCATTTACGTTTGGCTAACAGCCGAGAAGTGGTCAGGTGAGTGCAAGGAGGGGTGGGTGCGATGTCTTCATGGGCTACAGGGAGAGAGAGGTGAGGAAAGGTAGAAGTGGTATACAGTAGGTGCCGACTAGTGGCAGACCAGTTTAGAGGGCAGCTGGCCTTGCTAGTGGAGCTGTCATTTAAGCATTGGTCATAGTGTGCCCTCACCTCCTCTTTCCTGCCCTCTCTGTTTCCAGGATAAGGTCTCATTGTGTAGCTCAAAATCACCTTGTATCTCAAACTGGCTTTCAGCCCACCATGTAGCCCAGGCAGATCTCAACTTCATGATCCTCCTGCTTCAGCTTCTGGAATGCTGTGATGATCTACACCACCGTGCCTAGTCATTCTCCCTTTTCTGTTGTTATGTGTGTGTGCGCCTGTGTGTGTATGGATGGATGAATGAGGTGTGTGTGTGGATGTGTGTGCATGGATATGTACATGTATGTGGTGTGTGTGTATGGATGTGTACATGTTTGTGGTGTGTGTGTGTATGTGTACGCGTATGTGGAGGCCAGAGGTGTGTGTATATGTGTGTGTGTATGGGTATGTACATGTATGTGGAGGCCAGAGGTGTGTGTGTGTGTATGAGTGTATACATGTATGTGGAGACCAGAGGTGAACTTCTGATGTCATTCCTCACCTTTATTTTGTAACAGACTCTCTCACTGGCTCAGAACATGCCACATAGACCAGGCTGGCTGGCCAGCGAGCCCCAAGGGTCTGCCTGTTCTCGCGTCTTCGATGCTGAGAACACAGGTGTACACCACCACGCTTGGCTTTTCTTTACATAGGTCCAGAGAACTGAACTCAGGGCCCTGTGTTTGAAAGGCAAGCACTTCGCCAATCCATCTCCCAGCCCTCTTTTTAAAAGTATTTTTATTTTAAGTTATGCATATGTTTGTATATGTTCATGTGTGGGTAGTATATGTGGGTGCTGTTGCTTATGAAGGCCAGAGGTATCAGAAGCCCTGGAGCTGGAGTTATGGATGGTTGTGAACCACCTGATATGGGTGCTGAGACCCAAACACAATCCTAACCACTGAGCAAACCAACCCCATTTTATTATTTATTTATTTATTTATTTGGGGGGGAGAGTTTTCTCTGTGTAGCCCTGGCTGCCCTGGAACTTGATTTGTAGACCAGGCTAGCCTCGAACTCACAGAGATCTGGCTGCCTCTGCCTCCCGAGTTCTGGGATTAAATGTGTGCCTCCACCACCCAGCCTCGTTTTTATCTTTTGAAGACATGACTGTAGCCCAGGTTGTCTTGAACTCACTTTTAAGCCAGGGTGGTCTTGACTTTTTGTTTTCTGAGACAGGTCACTGGCCTCGTTTTTGGACAGGGTGTCATGGTGGTTGGAGCATGTGGAGGAGAACTAGTCACAGGAAGTAGAGAGAGACAGGAGTGACCAGGAATAATATCCTCTGAAGGACCCACTCCCAGTGACCTACTTTTCCCCAGATATATCCCACCTCCAAAACTGTCCATCATCTCTCAGAATAGCAGGCCATCTGGAGACAACACATTCAACACATGAGCTTGTGGGGACAAATCATATTCAATTCATAACAGAGTTCGTATAATGCAATATTATCTTTAAATTGTCTCAGGCTGTTTGGGCATCTATTCCAAAATGCCAAAGACTGAACAACTAATGAACATCTGTTTCTAGAATTTTTTCCCTGGGGAAATGGGAATAGTGCCCACCCCTCCTCATAAGGTCCCAGTGACAAGCCAAAGTCTGAATCCATGGGTTCTCTCTGGAGAAATCTATGAGTTTATTGGGCTTGCTTACAGTACATGGCCGAGGTTGCTTATAGGAATGTGGGGTACCCCAAAGCACCCACATCAGACAATCTTTGCCAGCATGGATGGTGGCTTTTCCTTGCCTGTACAGATAGAGTTCCTTCAGTTAACCTCCCAGCAGGTGTACCCCAGCAGCAGGACACAGAAGCCACTTGTAATTAGGAAAGAATGGCACCCGAATGACGAGGAGCAGCTGGAAGCTCAGGTGAGTGTCCGATGATCTGTGAATGAGGGGATGCCCATCAGTGGGCCCAATCATGGTGGACTGGTGCAGCAGGCACAGCTCATCTGATGAAGGTAGTGGCTGCTTGCTTGAGGACCAAGTTTTACAACAGAAATTGAGGTCATAGATGGTGTTGCACACTTGTAACATCAGCACTCGGGATGTGATCGGAAGTTTGCATCATGAGGTGGATCAGGAGTTCAAGGTCATCCTTGGCTATGTAGAGTCAAAACCAATTTGGGCTTGTTGGACCCTGTCTCAAACACCAAAGTGAAAATCAGCCACAATCCGAATCAATCGGAAATTCCCTCGAAGTGCCAGGAACTTTGAATTTGAGATCAGACTCCCAGCATGGTCTGTGTTTTCCAGATTTCTGATGTCCAAATTGTACCCGTACATAGTACCAAGGCTGGAGAGAACTGGTATCCTCTGAGGAGAGCATGAATTCCACTGATGAGGCTCATACTCCTGATTTCATTGTCTCAGAACCCTTCCTTCTGATGCAATCTCATCCAGCTTGTACCGTATGAATTTGGCAAGGGGGCATGAGCATTCGGCTCACGATGCTGGGGCTCACCAGATTTTACAATTTGACTCAAAGGCCATCCTGCCAGCTGTCTCTTCCAGGAGAGTTGGTTGGACCCAGGGTCTTGTCTATGAGCAGCCATTGATAGCCCATTGGCCTCCGTTTGCTCAGAACTCTTCCTCAATGCCCCTCCCTGCAGGATATTTGGGGAGCATTCAGTTGCTTTGTAAGAGGTCTCGTTTGGAATTTTGGAATAATGGGGTTGTTTCTCTGGATTCCAACAATGCTGCTCTCTCTCTCTCTCCATATATATATATATATATATATATATATATATATATA
>LOJH01020650.1:0-20659 GCA_001685095.1 Ellobius talpinus
CCCCGCCGAGCTGCGCACCCGCCCGCCCTGCGCATCGCGGTTGCAGAGGGCTTTCAGGGCCAGCGGGGTCTCCAGGTCATCCCCGGAAGTGTCCTCCCCACCTGGAACCCAGGCAGCGGAGGGAGGGGGCCGTCCCTCTGAGAGGCAGACAGGACCACCAACCGTGCTTGCCAGCCGCGCTGAGTCCTAGTCCCTAGAGGCCACATTTACTGGCTGGCTGTTCCTTATCTCTGTATCCGAGGCATGACTTGCCTGGCACCGGCCCAAGAAAATCTGACTGACCTGAGTGGCGAGTGGAGTTTATAACCAGTCCTGTAATGGTGTGGGCTGTGATTTCTTACCCAGTGTATAATACATACTATCTAATCTTCTCGAGATATACATCACGGGCACAAGGAGCCTTCCTGTCCAGCGGCCTGGCCGTCCCCTAGGTCGACTGTCTCTAAAATGTCACTTGGGAAGCAGCACCGGTGTGCTGAAGGTTTTTGGTTCCCCCACCAAATCGTACAGGTTTTCAAAGAGACAGAGCATAGCATAGGGCCACCTCGGTCAGACCCCCTGCACACATCCTTCAAGAGGCCAAGGCACCTTGGAAATGTAAGGGAAAGTTCTCAGTTGAACTTCTTTTCCTAATCCTAAAACCATCACTTTCTGGAACATGCTGCTTTTGCAACACCATCCAAGGGTAGCCGAAGAGGGCTTTGCTTAAAATATATCGCGGAAGTTTCAATAATGCTGTGACTTCAGACTGAAAGCTGGCCCATATGCCCTGCTGCAGGCCAGGTGTTAGGTCTGAGATTGCTCTGGGAGAGAAGAAACCCCAGAAGTAATACTGTCCAGTGGTGGAGACCAATGAAAGTCATGGGCTGGATGAGGGACGTGTTTTGTGCGCACTTTGAGGCAAGTACTTCGATTCTCTGAATTGATAACTTGTGGCTCAGCACCCCACCGCCCCAGAAATGATATTAAAGAAAGAACTGATCCAATCACTTTCCCCCTTCTATTGGAGCACAGTGTTGATGGCTCATGCTTCTGACATGGAGGCTGTGAATTCACAGAATTCTCATAGGAGTGGGTCAGGCCTCTGAGCATATGTACTCTTCTTTTTCTGAACATTACTCTTTTAAAAGTTAGGGAAACAAAACAGTAAAACCTGGTGAGGTCCAAGAAAGGGTGAATACCAGCCCTGGGGAAGAACACTCATGCTGGCTGATTCTTTTAACTGCCTAGTTATGAGAACTCTCATCTCTGATCCGTCTTCCTCTGCCATTTTCTTTTTTGGGATCATTTTAATAGAAACATAATTCTCTTCCACCAAAGCATTCTGGTATGGAAACATACATGAGACCAGAATGTCAGCAGTTGAGATTTGGTGGCAATTCCCTTACGATTTTGGTTAGGGATCTAAAAACTACAGCTAAAATCTCCAGTTTCTGGGAGAGTATACCTATTGGGCAGACTGAGCTCCCTGGGCTGTCTGCTCCTCTGCCCACATCTGTCACATGCACAGTGCTCTAGCTGGGCCCTGAAACAGCCCCCAGGTTATGTATGGAAGGCCAGGCCTCCAGCGTGTGCCACTGCTGGGAAGCAGAGTGGCACAGTAACAGGGGTTTATTGGCAACGTAAAACGGAAGAGGATATAGGTGCCCTGACTCCCTTTCAGATGGTCGTGAAGCAGGCAGCCCTCTTTTGTCACATGCTCTGACCACAGAACCAAACAAAAGGGCCAACCCCTCAGAAACCACCAGCCCAAGTAAGCCTTAGCGCTGCTTCAGTTATCAGGGTGTTCTGTCATAGTGACGGAAAGCTGGCTTAAAGTCAGCATGGTCATCAGCCCAGTCTCGGCTCTGTATATCCTCACACCTTGCATCTGGCCCAGCTTTGGAGTGGTTCTGTTCACAGCTATAACTGCGCTCTGCCCACCCCTCTCACTTCTCTGCATGACTTTTATGCATCGTGACCGAAAACCTAAGAGCAGTGACGTCAGGGAGGAAAGATTTCTTTCCCCTCCTGGTCTGAGAAGGGACAGTCTGTGGTGGCAGGAAAGCACTGTGCTGGAAGCAGCTTGGGGTGTTGAGGCTGAAGCCGGAGGCGACTGGTTTCACTGCCTTGGCAGGAAGACGAAAGGCCTAGAATGCCCAGCCTTCTATGGTCCATCTGACAATATATCCCATTTCAAAGTCTCCTGTTCTAGGTACTTGTCTGCTATGAAGATAAAGCACAGACCCAAACCAAACTGGGGACGAAAGGGTTTATTTCATCTCACAGGTTACAGGTCATCACGAAAGGCAGTCAGGGGAGGAACCTGGAAGCAGGAACTGACGTAGGGGCCATGGAGCGGGGAGCTCTGCTTACTGGCTCACTCCTTACTTCCCTGAGCACCTGGTACCGAGACTATGTGGACACAGAGGGCACCATGGGATAGAAGCGCATATCATTCAACATCAGCACACAAGCACAGGTGTCACAGTTGGGCCAGGACATTGGGAGGTGCCTGTGACAGAGATGGAAATTACAGCCACCTTGAGAAGTGGGCATGAATGCCTACATCCCAGACTACTGTCTCCACCCTGTCTCTTTGGGTGCTGCCCCATAGCGGCTGGTCTGGTGACAAAATGTCATCTTCCAGACGTGGTGATAGAGGTCACAAAGACAGCCCAGGATGCCTACTATGTGTCGAACCTACTGGGGTTTTGAGCCTAGAAACCTTAACTGTTAAACTAGCTGCATTCGTAGGAAAAAGAATGTGGCATGGGAGGTCACTGCTGATAAACAGGACGGGACTGAGATGAAGGACGGATGGTCTTGATTCAGCAATAAGGGTAGATGAGTGTTCGCAGTGACAGCTCCCTGACACAGAACTTGGTGAGTGCTGCGCAGGCACCTCTATGTCCCCCCTCATATCTCACAAAGTGAGATTATCATTTCTGTCTTACAGCTGAAGATCCTGGGACACAAAGTGACTGACACACAATTCAAACTCCCATCAGCCTGAGTAGAGAGCCAAGGCACAGGCCTCTGCCTCTCATGGTCCTTCTGGAGTTCACGGGGAACTGTAGTGTGTGGACAAAACGTGACACCAGATGTTCCCCTATCAGGCAGGGGAGGCACATGTGTCCTCACTCGCTCACTTGTGACATGAGGGGAGTGTACACTCACATCCCTTCTACAGGGAGCGGGGCAGCCTCAGGCTGCTGTCCTGTGAGAACTGGGGTATGTTTACAAAACATAACATCTAGAATTTTCTGGAAGATGGCTCAGCTGGAAAAAGTCCTTGCTGTACAGAATTGATGCCTGAGTTTCATCCCTAGAACCCACTGGAGAGTTTTTCTCTGACCGCTGGATGTGCTGGATGTGAGCTCTCAAAGCCTCCACATCATATACAATGAGCCCCGGACCCAATGGCCAGAGAGAAGGCTGAGGGTGCCAAGTGTGAACCCAATTGCGGCTGTGACCGTCAGACACTCCTTCCAGGATAATGCCAGAGAAAGCTATGTATAGAATAAGACTTTCTGTTTTTTATTTTTGTAGGGTAGGGTTGGCTCACAGGGACAATCTCAGGTGCCCTCACCTTTCCACCTTGCTTGAGACAGAGTTATTCCAGCCCGTTAGTTTAGCAGGTTCCGTGTATGAAATTGCCCTTTTCTCATAGAGCCTCAGATTATATTCTACGTTTTTAGCTTGGATGTTTCTGTATTTATAGAGGTAAATATGGAGCTACACACACACACACAGCTCTCATTATCCTCTTTAAGGGTACACCCCCAGTGCCCTAACTTGTTCTAAGTGCCACCTCCTAAATGTTCCATTCTTCCAGTCAGTCAGATGCTGGGGCCCAAGCCACAAATACATGTGCGTTCTGCATGTATTTCAAATAGAAACTATCACAACTTTTATTATGCTTAGTTTCTCTATGATGTCAGAAATGATTTAATTTTTTTAATTGCATTGGCCTCTTCAGTATCTTAATTCTGGAATTAAGTAAATGTATTTATCATTATTTAAAAACATTTTTGATAAAAGACTTCCAGGGGTGAGATACAGTTTAGGATTGCCTGGATTGCCCAAGAATGTTTGAAGCCAGCAATAAAAAATAAAGGATGAAAAGCAAACAGAATTTCCACACAAATCCCAGAGGGAAAAGTTATGGGGGTGAGATGGCAAAGTTAGGGAGACAAACGGGACAGGAAGTAGCTACTTTCAGCACAGAGACATAGTCACACCATTGTGGCAATTTCCTAGTATTCCTAGTATTAAATAAAGTCACTGTGACACAGGTAATCCTATATTTGAACTTATAGCCAACTTCATCTTTAAGTAACTGTTACAGAGTATGATTTAATCATGATTATAAAAACTGGACAGGCACCTTTAAGACATTTCTTGTCTTCCGTTTCCAAGTGTCCATCTCAGAACCTTAATGACAGGAGTCAAAATAAAGACTACGAAATAAAAGAAAATCTAACTTATGACACAAATACGTAAAAATTTATTTGTCCCCAAAGACATATCATGGTTTGCAGACAGTGAGGATGGGTCCATCACAGCTTCATTGAAAAATCCTGATTTCAAGTGAAATTGCATGACACCGTAGGTAAAAGTGCAGTCCAGTCCCGGCAGCAAACTAGCTAATTTTCCGTGTTCGTTCAAGCTTCCAGGCACCCAGCAGATACCGCAGTCGGATGAAGAGCAGATCTTTGCCCATTTGTAGCCAGCTCCAAAATGGAACTAACTTAGAACCTGCAATTAAAAATCAATTAAACTGCAAGAAATGTGTAGCAGTTCAAAGTTGTATCCTAAAAATGGCTGGGGCTGGGAGGTAGAGAACAGTTTTCTACATGTGTGAATACCTGGGCACATGTGCATGCACATATGCGCACATGCACACACACACAGAGGGGGGAAGTTAGTGACCTTTGAGAGCACCTAGCATCTTAATTTTATTTAAATCCTCTTTTAAGTTATAAACCTGAAGTGACTCTCCTCCCAAAATAAAGCTAAGTCTCTCATTGCAAGGAAACTTGGGTGACTCTCAAGTGTGAATGTTTCAGACGCCAAGAGAAGGGTTTGTGCACGGAGAGAGTACTAGGAATTGGGTGGCAGCTCACGAAAAGTAATAATTTCACAGAACGCTATAAACACACACACAGAAGGCCTACAAATGAGTCTCTCTCTCTCTCTCTCTCTCTCTCTCTCTCTCTCTCTCTCTCTCNCAGAGAGAAGCTCAGCTAAGGCAAGTCTTGGTCTCACTAGTAGTGCAACCTGGCTCTGAACCTGTGACCTATCCTTGCCTCACCCACCTGAGGCCTGGACCACAAGTGTGCACCTCCTAACCAGCAATGCCTACACTCAACAGTGACAATGATGCCTGTGTCCAGATGGCAGCTACCTACCACTCTGCCTCCGGCTACAAGGGGGTAGCAGTTTAACTGGACATCTAGTCCTTAAGGTCACTGGTGTGGTACCTGCCAGGCAGTGAACATCTACCAAGAGGAAGGCTCAGTGCTCATCACTTCTAATAAGCTCCACCCCCAAAGCAGACCCTCCTTACCACCCTGAGTACAAACAGCTTTCTTCTGGAAACATGGCCACTAACACATTCTGGAGACATTCTCTATTGTTAACTGGGGACAAACTAGGAAGAACTCTTAAAACACCACAACTACCTCTGAGATGCAGAGGAGCCAACAGCACACACCTGAAAATGATTTTAACCCCCAGCCCCGTCAAAGTGCCCACAAGGTTGTCCTCTTTGACTCTAGAAAAATGGTGTGGATTTGTTAAGTTTCTATAAACACACTGTAGTTTGTAGAAGCCAGAGACACCCGAACTCAGGCATGACACATGCTTCTGCATCAGGACTCCCAGAGAGGGGTTAGAGGCCATGTGCACAGGAGAGGAGACTGCAGAGGACTTCAGCTGGTTACACCACTGCCCCACATAGTGAAGAGTTTGGGTTTGTCCCAAGGTAAATGCAGGAGACAATGAGAGCTCACCCTGCACACAGACAGCCTGTTGGGAAGGAGCCTGACACATGTTTATAAAGATTTCACGAGGTTGAATTTAAGAGGCCTTTACACTGGGGATTATGTGGAGCTACATCTAACCCTGTGGAGGCTGGAAGAGGACAGCTTGAGTCTGTGAGTTCACGATAAACCTAGGCAATGCAATGAAACCACACTTAAAAAGCAAGGGCACAGGGTTCCGGATGGCTATGACACTCATGGTCCCTCCTTAGCTCCACACAGGGGGTTGTAGTGCCCAGCTAGTAACACTTGAGCTCTGGGGCAGGAGGAAGCCCACAAAAGACTCTAAAGGGTCTGGAAAAACAGAAGAAAGAAATTTAATGGAACACAGAGAGCTCTGTGGAGAGGTGGGAGGCCCTGGTGAAGTCAGGGGTCAATGGGTGCCAGCAAACTCTCTCAGACAACTGCACACTGCCCAGCTAAGGAGCAGTTGTAAATAAACAGTCCACTCACCCTCAATTTCAGTCCAGTTGACGGCGACTTCCGCTATTGGAATTTTAAGAAATTGTGCTATGTATAGCAGTTCTACATCAAATGCCCTGAAACAGAAAATATATTGTTTATTTTAGAAAGGACAAGTAGGGGCATCAATCAGATGTCTAGCAGGGTAGATGTGAAACTTCTATGTAAAACTGAAGGCCAGGCCCACAGAGGGTCAAATAAGTGGACACTGAGTGGATCGAAAGCTTCAAGGAGAACAAGAACATTTAAATGAGAAATGCTGAATCTCAACCACAGCTCAGAAACCCTCAGATGAAGTCTGCTTTGTGTGCTTGGCAGACACACCTTAATCCTAGGAGTTTGCAAGAAGGATGCTTTCTCTCTCAGCCTTCCCCGGCTAGCGATACAGACGTGCCAGGCTCCTGAAAGGGTCACTCTGGTCACTTGGAGCTGCTTCTCCATGTTCTCCTCTCAGCCAGGGTCCCTGTCCCTTCCCTGTGCTGTCTTGGATAGAGTAGGCTGGCAGCTATGAATCCTCCCTAGTCTGGAAGGCTGTAGTGACAGGCACACCCATGGGGTTACTCTGTCCCAATGCACATCTGCAGCCGTGTCTAGCTTGGATCCTTCTTTTGACACAGAAGCACATCTTCAGATGCACTAATTTCATCAAGAAAGCAAAGCCGCAGCCGGGGCAGGGGCTGGGAATGCTGGGTAAGCCTCTGAGAACCAAGAATGATTAGCATGGGACGCTGACCTTGGAGCAAAATCAGACACCTGGACCTGAAGACCACCTACTTTACATTCCACCCATTTTAATCGAGGAAATTAAAGACTTCACACACACACAGAAATTAAAGACTTCACACACACACACACACACACACACACGATAATTTAAATTTTGACTCTAAGAAAATTTTTGGGAGTTTATCTGAAACCTATTTCTAGGGAGGATGACTGGTCTTCAGAAACAGATTCACAAACGTGGTAGAGACATCGAACATGGGCATATCTTAGATAATCATGGCTACCCATCAGGAACAAGTTATAGAGAACCTGCAGTTAACCTCAGCAAGGATGCTTTCAGCAGTATCCCTGGGCAATGAAAATGCCAAGCACTCTTTGTAGCAGAGATTAGTGAGTCAAATCAGGAGGGATTCCTTCCCTTCTAGAACTTTCTTCCTCGCTGGAGCTGGAGATTGAGCCCAGAGCCTCATGCACACAAGCACTCTTCCAACTAAGTGACATTCGCCTCAAGAGCCTGTGCTTGGAGGAGAGAAATCAGACTTAAGGAATGACCCCAGGGAGCAAGAACAGGTGTGATGACTGTCACAGCACATGGGACAGACGGGACACAGGTGGGGCAGCTTTGCAATTCCTCCAAAGGTCACGGGCAGCCACTGCAGGATTTGAAGCAGAAGTGTGAGTGTGATTACAAAGATCCCTTGGGCTGCGAGATGGCGGAGGTGGAGAGAAACTAACAGCTGTGGCACGGCTGGCCACAAGCAGGGGCTGAATCCATGTCAGGGCTAGTTCAGGAGACAGGAATGACAAGGCAGGAGAGGGACAAGATGCGGGAGATGAAGGCAGCAAACACAGGGCACTCTTTCAATAAAAGGCTGTGGACAGAGCAAACAGGACCGGAGCCAAAGGACACAGACAGGGTCAATGGATGAAGGCAGATAAGGAAAGGATGAACACACGAGAGAAAAGAAATGGAAAAGGCTAGGTTTGAAGATGGCAAGAGAGAACTCAGCAAAGAGCCAGGCTGAGGAGGGAGACCCACCAACTGGAAAGGAGCATGAGGGGCAGAGGGAGGCTTAAGGGTGAATTCTAGCCACACAGCTGACACTGCCTGTGTCAGGTGAGCATATAACACGCGTGCCAATCTGCCTCCAGCTGGATGTTCGTCATATCCAGATGAGACAGCAGACCTGTATCCTATCATCTGGATGCCAGATAGGAAGACAAGCATGAGACAGTCCAGTCAGAAACCTACCATCGTTCGATGTGCAGAGATGAGAAGGTCCGGGCTGCTGCTTCTCGGGTCAGTAATTTGAACCCGCACTGCGTGTCCCTGATTCCTTTGACACAAAGGAACCACACCAGGAAATGGAATCCATACATAAGCAGAGTACGGAAGTAAGAGCGCTAAAACAAGGGCAAAAGAGAAATCATTTTTCCATTCTGGGAGACACTGAAAACCAAATACGGGCACTGGGGTGGGGGGCCCTCCAGTCTGGACAGCAGGCGTTGGAGGCATTGTGAGCAGGATGCTGCTTCAAGAGCAGAGCATCATGGGAGAAGTTACTGTTTCCTGGGGCCTGGGTAAGAGCATAAGGGCCAGCTCTGCATTTCCTATCTGCTTTTGTTTTTAACCATCAGTGTAAGAAAAAATACAACAGAAAGGTGTCCTCTCAGCAGAGCTGAGCCCTGCCTCTGAGGCTGAGAGCAAGCTGGCCTTGAGTAAATTACAGCGGAATGGCGTCCACTTTACAGAGTTAGTAGGAGAGTAAAATAGAATTATGTCAAAGCTGTGAGCCATGTGCTTGGCCAGAGAGTAACAGGAACTCAGTAACGGTTTCATACGGAAGGCTGACAGCTTTCCTCTCAAGCACAGCTCCACTGTGACTGGGCGGGAAGGGATATCAAAGCCCCCATCTATAAAACATGTGAAGTCCTCCTCCTCTGTCACCGATCATGTTCTGATGCAGTGGCTCTTACCTCTCTAAGCAGGTGGGGGCGGGGAAATCTCATCTTAACACACTTTGGGAAGCTCACATGTGCTTCTCAGTGTCTTCCACATAAAGGACTCCCGATAAGTACCGGAAGGAAGACTGAGTAATCTCCTCAAAGGGCAATTACACTAAGGACAGTGACAAACAGAAGCCAAAAGATAGGAAAATGAAAATTCAGGGTGGAAATCACACACACAAACTTCTGCTTGAACAGTTTTTAATGTGATTTGCGTGAGCACGGGAAACATTCCCATGCTTTGCTTGGTGGTAACCGGGCTTTGTCATATTTTAGAATGCAGCTGCTTATTAAAAAGCAGAAGGTGGGTTATTCACAAGAAAAATTTAATGTGTTTGTTTTGTTTTTTGAGACAGCTTTTCTCTATGTAGCTCTGGCTGTCCTAGAACTCTCTCCATAGTCCAAGCTGGCTTCAAACTCACAGAGATCAGCCTGCCTGTACCTCCGGAGTGTGGGATTAAAAGTGTGTGCCACTGACGGCCAGCCTAATCTATCTGATTTGATCTCTAACACATGTGAGAGCATAATAGGGACAGAGAGATGACTCAGCAGGTAAGAGCACTGGCTGCTCTTGCGGAAGACCTGGGCTCACTTTCTAGCCGTTCCAGGGCCTCTGATGCCCTCTTCCGGCCTCCAAAGTTACTTCACACCTGTGGTTCATATACACATAAGCAAAACATACATACATATAAAATAAAAAAGAAGAAAAAAGCAAAATAAATCTAGATAAACCACAAAGAAAACTTTGCTTTAATCTTTGAAACTTAACTTAAAAATTAGAAGATACCTAAAATATATTATGAGTCAGACTTCAGTAGATGAAGTTAACAAAGAAATAGAGTTTAAGCTGGGCAGTGGTGGCACATGCCTTTAATCCTAGCACCCAGGAGGCAGAAACAGGCAGACTCTTTGAGTTTGAGGTCAGCTTGGTCTACAGAGCAAGTTCCGGGACAGCTAGGACTATTAAACAGAGGGGGAAAAAAAACAGTCTAATTTCTGAAATGGATATTTAGTATTAGGAAAGATACTGTCTCAGAATTAATAACAGTATCCCCAAGGTCTATAAAGTACAGGAAGAAGGAGAAATATAAAGCTTACTGATAATTTCTTTAAAAACTAAAGGCATCAAACAAATGCAAAAGGATTCCACTCCTGAGTGCTTCTAAATGATAAACTCCAAAGGCACCCACAAAGAAACTAGAGCAGTCTATCTGTGCCTCACCTGCCTTCCTGAAGGAATGATACTGAGGATGCAGTAAAACACAGAAAAGCAGCATCCAGATGCTGGTCGTAAGCCACTCAGCCTGCTATTTGGTGCCCTAATTCTTTGATGGTTTTTTCCACTGTGCTCGGACTGGTCCCCATAGCTTATGATATGTGTGGTGTAGGAGGAGAAATAGAAGGCCATGCTGTCACTCCTCAACTAGATGCCTCGCGCCTCCTGGAAACAGCTTTTCCTAAGGCAGGAGTAGCTCTCTAATGATCTGGACTGCAGTCCCACTAGGTGGCAGTCACGAGCAGCAATGCAGCAGGCAATCCCCACTTGCCAGGGAGTGGATCAGGCCGTCCTGTGCATGATGGGCCAGAAGCCCTGAATCAACCACTAGGTTGAGAGGTGAAGAAATGGATACAGAACAAGACGCAATAAATATGTAGACCTGGGAGAGTCCTAATCATGCCTCAGCCTCCAGAGTGCTGGGAGCCCCACTGTGCCAGGCTTCACGAACAGAAGTTCTAAGTCAAGAGAATTTACATCCTTAAAAATAAAACCAAAGGCTGAGGATGCAACTCAGTGGTGAAGCACCGGCCTAGAGCACACAAGGCCCTGGCTTTGAGCCTCAGCACTTCAGGAAAACAAAGGGTTAACCCAAAACACACAGCCCAGCAGCACACAGAGGCTGCCTCTCTCCTCGATGATTCCAGTGGTTCCTGATTCATTTCTCATTCTTTATTTTCCTTCACCAAACAGATTAGCCCTGGCCTATAGTGCTTCATATTAAAAAAAAAAGATTTACTTTAATTTAATGTGTATACGTGCTTTGTCTGCAAGTACGTCTGTACCACATACACACATACAGTTCTAGAAAATGTGCTGGATCTCCTGAAACAGGAGCTGTAGATGGTTGTCAGCCACCATGTGGGAGCTGGGAACTGAATCCAGTGCTTGTAACCACTGAGCCAACACTAGCCCTAAGCTTCATAGTTTTAAAAGGGAAAATTTACTCAGATTTCTTTAAATTAATGTCAACCTGTTTTCATCTGCAAAGCAAATTTTGCTGTGTTTGCAGAGATAATTCTGCTGTGTTCACAGCATCATGCTCAGGTCATACAAAGCAATACTCCACACACTCCCTCATGACAGTCTGCTGGCTGGGATCAGTGTCTTCCTGGGACATAGTCACATCCCCTTTGCTGAATTCAGGACCTCACTACCTCAGCAAGGTGCTACCCCTCCCGGACACATATTTTTTTCCTTTCTTTCTCCCAAGTATAAAGATGTCAATCAAGTTCAACTTGCCTCTCTCTCAGCTTTCTGTAATAAATGTTTATGATAGTGATATTCTCCATGCTTAACAGATTAACATTTTCAAACACTAATGAGAACTGCATGGGACATAAAATACTAACTAGATATTAAAATCGATTTGGAGCCGGAGAGATGGCTCAGTGGTTAAGAGCATGGCTGTTTTTACAGCAGTCTTGGGTTTGGTTCCCAGCACCACACTGTGGCTCACAGACATCTCTAACTCCAGCTTTAGGAATCTAGTGTCCTCCTTTGTCAGAGCCAGTCACGCACGCAGTACACAGACATATAGCACACAGGCAGAATGGTCATAAACATAAAATAAAAATATAAGTATCTTATGAAAGTTTATTTCTGAAAAAAATGAGTGTTTAGGGAAACTCATGTTCAAGTCCCCTTCCAGCTTCAGGAGCTGTCTCTCTGCTTCCCAGAGAATTCTGCTGCCTTGCCTGTAAACATCTGTAACCCTGCTGGCAGGTCTTGATAGAGTTTAAACTCTCCTCCTATCAAATTACAGAATCATGGAGGGGGGATATTTAATTTTATTTTAATAGTTCTAGAATTAATGTGAACAAAAGTAACCTGTGACCTGCTGAAAAGGCAGGCCAGGGTCATATCCTAGAGGCTGACTCAGAGTGATGGGCTGGCCTCCTCTTATGTACTTACTATAAGGTCTCCCCAGGTAATCAGCCACACACTGACAGACACTGATGAACCCCTGCAAACATGGCGGCTACAGGACTTGACACCCAGGATCTCTATTTTTAAGTGGAAAACCCTGACTGTGACTTCTAAAACACAGACACACACACACACACACACACACACACCCTCCTCATTGAAATTTTTAGCCTTTGAGTTGCTCTAGCTTTTTAGGTGTGATCTACAGAAGAGCAGCCTGCACCTGCAGCCTTTGGTGACATGTAAAAGGAACCGGCATGAGTCTGACAATTGTCAGTTAAATGATTTTTTTTTTACTGACATGAAACAAGAAATATTTAAACTCTGAACAAAACTCAAAATATACTTGGAATAGAACTTACTTGGGACTAGGAAAATTTCAGAGTTTGTATGTTTTTTCATACTTTAGAATAGTTTGTATACCCCCACACACATACACACACACACAATTTAAAAAAGAAACTTTTGTTTAGAAAAGTCTGCCTTGTCCGAATGATGCCCTCTGTATCTTAGACACAATCCTAAGAATGCTTATATCCTGAGGTAGAGCCTCGCCCATCCTGTGTACATATGCTAATCTTGCATGAATTCCACTGAGGTTGAAGGGAAGCGAATTTTTGAGAGAAAACACAGGAACCCATTTCTTATCAGATGTGCTTGTGTGTGTAAAATGGGGTTAAAGGTTAACAAGCTACTATCTGTGGCAGCTTGGGAAAGCCTCACCTGAGCAATTGATTCTTTCTCCAAATGAGCTCGAGACCCACAGGCGATGGCCATTTGATCCTGAGGTAAAAGCAACACCATAATTTTCTTTAATACTTAAGAATCGCATATGAATGCACTCATCTTCAATGCAAACGTCTCACCTTTAGGAACACTTTGAAAAAATAACACTAATATTTGTAAAGTCTATTGAGGGGTGAAGCATATGCACAGCCTGGAGACAGCTAGTGATACTTATTAGGATTCTGTTTGGTGTGGTGGCACACACCTTTAATCCCAGCACTTGGGAGGCAGATAGAGGTGGATCTCTGTGAGTTCAAGGCTAGCCTGGTCTACACAGTGAGACCCTGTCTCTAAACAAAAAGAAAGTTGAACTTTAGGTAAATTCTGACTTCGCTTTTGAGCCCTATGTGTCTGACCTTCCCATGTAGTGAATTCTTATACTTACAGGCCACGGCCGGAGATCATTCAGCCCCTTTTCTAGTTTTTCAACATCTGGAAACTTTGTGGCTCCATCAGCATCTGCCATGAGGATCTTCTCTCCTCGAGAACTGAATACACCCTGAATTCACAAATTCCAGGAGAAAGAAAGTTGCTTAGAACTAAGTTCAAACTCCATGGCATTTCAGCTCATTCTGAGTGGAGTATTAGGTATAATACAGCAGAAGGAGGCCAAAGTTCACAGCTATGCAGCTAGGACGGCCCTCATGTATCTCCTGCCCATTCCATTGCTGTGAGCGTCTCACACTCCTCCCCTAATACCCTGGAACAACTGCCAGTCTGAATGCAATCAACATGGAGGACGGAAGGAGTCCTCAGCACTAGCACAGAAAGCAGGACACACCTCGCATATCTATGTGCCCATGTTAGGGAGTCAGTGTCATATGACTCAAGGCAACTCGTACACACATAAAGAATTGTCCCCAAACAGAAATAACACACATGCTCTGAGTGCATCTCTAATCCCCACTCAGGAGGAGGAAGCAGGAGGATTTCCAGTCTGAAGCCTCATATTCTTGAGAAGTACACAATGAAAGTGACTTTTCTTTATTATGGTGCCATAAGTATTTTAAATTAGTGGCTGAACAGGGCAAAGGTGGTGTCACTAACGTTTTACTGTCCACTGGGGCAACTGACACTTGGTAAATCAGTTTGGCCATTGGTACAAACCGTGACTACCCGTGCATATATTTACAAGGAAATTAATTTCTGCGGTGTGCCGGAGTGACACAGCACTTGGTCAGCACTCATGCTGACTGCAGACATGACTCATGTATGCAGCACAGAACTCTCATCACTGTCCCTGTGCTAGGGCTGGCCCCTCCTCAGCATGCCTCCGTCTCCCTCAGACTCATCTCCACTGACTGCGGGCATCTGCCTGTACCCCCCTTTCTGTTGTCAGCACCGCTGTATGAATAAACTAACCCTCACACAACACAACACTGGATGAGGTCGGATGACTTTTCTCAAGTCTGAGTCTGGGTTAAGTCTAAAGACACCCAGGGAACACTGTGAGGAGGCCAAGAGGGGACACTGTGGGGTGACTGATTAATTTACATAATCTCCATGTATGAAAACATCTAAAGAAACATTATTTTCCTCAACACGTGCTACTGATTTAATTTAATTTTATGTGTGTGAGTGCTTTTCCTGCAGGCACTGTATATGCACAATACACAGACAATACGTGCAGAGACCAGAAGGGGATACTGGATCCCAGGAACTAGAGTTACAGGTGGCTGGCTGTAAACCACTGTGTGAGGACCTGGAACCAAACCTGAGTCCTCTACAAGAACAGTCAGTGCTCTTAACTGCTGAGCCATTTCCCTAAGTTTAATGTTTTATTTTAAACAACAAAAATGAATAAAGAAACAAACAAGTAAATGAATGAAATGAATCAATGTCCAGGTGACAGAATGCCCTAGGAGTCATTTTGTCTTCATGAGAAAAAGGAGGTGAAAGGTGAGAGCCAGGGCCTCTGCTGACAACAGGGAGAGCTAATGAGAGTCTGGCCTGCTTGCTCGAGGCTTCTTATGGGGAAAATATAAACCACTAGTCATCTCAGAGTGTTATCTGGATTTGCTTTCACATGAACTGGGTTTTTGGTCCTTTCTACAGTTTAAATTGTTTTCTACCTGACAGGCCTTGACAAGAAACACCCTACTCTGGCTTGGGCCTTGAATCTCCTCACAGGAGCCTCTGCTCTTCACTCCACTGTGTAGACGATTGTCTTTCCTGCTGCACAGTGCTCCACATCAGCAGACCCAGGAGTCACCTGACTTCATGCTACCAGGCTCTGCTGTGCCTTCACAAGGGAAAGTGCAACACACAAGAGTGTGCTGTCCTTGTGTGAGCAGGGACACTCTGGCCTCAGCAAAGACAACAGGACACTCTACACAAACACAAATGTTTTCTGTATCATCTAATACATTACAGACAGCATATGAAAGTCAGACTCATCAAATCAATATAATTATTAAAGTTCTTGATATCTTCACTTCAATTCCTGCTATTTGATTTGTGGTATTATATGCTGAAAAGGAGGTTCTCTATATGCCTTATATTTTAAACAAAAAATGTGAATTATTACCATCCGTACAGCACCACCTTTCCCACGATTCTGAACTAGCGTTATCACTCGCACTTTGTCACTTCCGTATTTCTGGCAGTATTTTAAAGCGACCTGTTGATGATATAGAAGTCAGAATACAGTTAGCTTGGAGAAATGATGTCAGGATGTGAGTTACCCTGATGTGATCAGAACATGTCAAATGCATGTACTGAAATCCCACATTGTGCCCCATAAACAGAAACACTTACCTCCTGTCAGTAAGGGTACACATAATTAATAAAACACAAAGATGAGCAATAACTCATATTGCACAAGTCACACAGACTGGGCTTTTTTCATTTGGGCAGACACCACCACTGCAGCTTATACTTCTTTAGACAGATTGGCCTTTGGCAATTCCATGGTGGACTGTCTTGAGTGTTAACTGAGAGTGGCCCACTGTGGGTGGTACCATTCTCTAGGCCAGAACACTGTGTGACTGCAGAAAGTTAGCAAGCAAGCAGGCAGTATGAGTACACTTGTTTCTCTCTGCCCCCCCCCGTGGATGTCATGTGACCAGCTGACTCCAGCTCCTGCCTCTGTGACTTCCCTGCAGTGATGAACCCTTTCCTGCAAAGTTCCTTCTTTGCTCAGGGCATTTTATGAACAACAGAGGTGAACATGGGACAGGAAGTAATGAGCACAGCTTTGGGTTCCCCCAGCAAGTGGAAATAAGCGGCATGTCCTAAATGGCTCCAAGTTTCCCACCGACCAGACATTCTAAAAGCACACATACTTACCTGTGACGTCTGGTCTTGACTGCCATCATCAACTACTATCACCTCATAAGTGAACATAGGGTCCTGCTTCTGCAAAAAGCAAAAATAACAAATCATAATTTGGCAAAACTATGATAGAGATTAATAAAGTTATAACAGTACTTTAAATGTTTTCACATTTGTGTGTGTGTGGATGACCCTGGTGCATATACAGAGGTCAGAGGACAACTTGTATGGGTCCACTCTCTTCTACCATGTGAGACACAGGTAGCAAACTCGATGGTCAGACTTGGCTGTGGGGTCTTTACCCTATGAGCCACCTTGACAGCCTGTAAACTGCAATTTAAAAACCATTTTATTTCAAATTTATTTTGATATTGTATGTGTGCACACTCATGCACGTGGGTACGCACATGCATGGAGGTCAGAGGACAACTTGCAGTTGGTCCTCTCCTCCCATTGTGGCTTCTCAGGAACTGAACACAGGTCATCAGGCTTGCACAGCAAGAGCCTTTACCCACTAAGATGTCTTCCCAGCCCTAACAAAGTTGTCATTTAAGCAAGAGCTGTGCTGCTGAATATAAAATGTGCAAGCATTGAAAAAAAGACATCTTTTAGGGTTGGGGATACAGCCCCTGCAGCATGCCTGCCTAGGATATTTGAGCATCTGCATGCATGTTGAGATGTTAGTAAGCCCAGCATTGGCAACTGTTTCTGAGGAAATGCTGTACTACAATATTTTATTTTTGTGTGATTAGTTATCATTTAAAATTTTAAGGCTGTAATTTCATATCACATAATCAATATGCACTCATTTGAGAAGCATACTGCTACAGTCTCTGTTATAAGGGCCCCAGTGGATCTCTGTACATGAGTACTGCACACGCATAGACGTCACAGAAGTGAGCCTGCCCTCATTCACTGGTGCATAATCTACATCACCAAGCAAGAGACAATTAGGAGGGGGAGTGGACATCGGAGGAGAAATGGCAGCTCCCTGGTTTGCCTCCTGGAAGTAGCATGCTGCATGCTGCATGCTGGGCCTGCCTCTCAGAGAGCACCTAGCTGGGGGTCTACAACTGATGACCTGCTTCAGTTTTAACTTGAGATGTGACATTGAAAGAGAAGTGATACCTGTCTCTTTTCTAGGTAGTTCAGGGCTTCATCCATCATCACAGGCACTAAAGGGAAAAAAATATTTTATACAATGCTTTTGAAAATGAGTTAGCAAGCCCAGCATACTTTATTCCCATAGGAAGACATGCTTGTCATCTACCAAGACCCTCAGGGATGTCAGTCAGTCTATCCTTACCCAGAATGTCCCTTGTTCTGACCACAGGACTTCTCTAGAAGACTTCAGTCCTACCACCTCACTTCCCCTCTTCCCAGTCACAGCTGCCAACCGGGCCCTCCTCTCTGAGTGCAAACACAGCAGGATTTCTTTTGTCCCCAAAGGACCCACTAGGGAATGAACTCAAGAACTTACACCGTTTCTCTTCATTATAGGAAGGCACAACAACAGACAGCTGTTTGGTAGGTGAGTCCCAGATGCTGGGTAAAGTTTCCTTCTGGCCTTTGGTATTAAGGAAGAATTTCTCTTCTTCATGTTGGTAATGTGGTGGCATTTTTGTAGCTGTTATAAATGCAATGACAGATACCTATAGGGAGATGTGAAAAGTGGGTTACATTGATCTCTTTTAGTGTTTGCCTTGCTAAAACATCACTATTTGCACAATTTAAAAATTTTTATTACTTTTATTTATTTATTTATTTTTGTTGCTGTTTGGGAGAATATGTAGTCTCAGGTTTGACTCTGGAGGTGATTATGCTGTTACATGGCAGCCAGGCCTTAATTAGCCCCTTATGAACTGATGACTGTCCTTGACCCCATTAGTAATGTGCTAAATGTTTTAGGAGACCTTGATCCACCTCTCATCCCCCAGGGCCTCTTCTACACCAGATCCAAAAGTCAATACAGGAAGTCCAGCCCACTACTATATCCTGCCTGGAGCATGTATGTGATGGGCAAATCCATTTGGCAGCTGACCACGGAAGGACCAAACTGAGTCAGCCTATGGAGCCCCACAGCAGGGACTGTAGTACTTAAGAATGCATTCTGATATTTATCCTAAATTTCAACTGAGAACAGCATCTTTTGGAGTAACATATAAGACTTGGAGGCTCTTGGGGTTCAAACAGTTAAGAGCACTGGCTGCTCTTGCAGAGGACCCAGTTCAGGTCCCAGCACCGATGTGGTGACTCACAACCAATTGCTTGTAAGTACAGCTCCGGGGACTCAATGTCTCTGGCTTCTGCATTCACGTGCATGTACACACACACACACACACACACACACACACACACGTGCACACTTAAAAAACATAAAAATACAATCCTTTAAGAAATGAAAAGAGTCTGGCTGTCCACTCTATTGTCTAGGTTGTGAGTATTTAAAGAAAGCAATCAATGCTCCTAAGAAAATGATTAACCCAGATCTGGGGTGGGAAGGTTTATGTTAACACAGCAAAGCAGACAGAAAGCAAAACTGATCTGTACTCATGAGGGCTTCAGGGAAAGGGGTAGGTGGGCCACCTGAAGTGCTTGCTTCTCAGCCCGGGAGGAAGGACGGCAGCATCAAAAGAGTAATCACTGCAGTGGCTAGAAACGTACAAATACCGGAGTCTGTAAAAATACAAGAATAAAAGCTGGCCATCGTTTTAAGACACCAGGGAAAGATCTCAGCATCTTAAAGACTTGAGCCTCCGGATGTAAAAGGTGTTTCAGGTGACTGGGAACCTGAGGACTTTTCATAAAAACAAAACCCCCACAGACCCGTCTAAAAAAAAAAAGACTCACACGTGCATTTAATTAAATCCTCAAATCCTACAGGAAATTTGGAAGGCAGACAAAATTAAAGATGCTTGGGGAGGCAGCCTGTTAAACCCACACTGGCAAACTCAGAGAATTGAAATGGACAGGCTATTGGAAGCCACAGAAAGACTAGTTAGGTTTTAAAGTCAGTTCGAATTACCTGATTGCAGCCATGTTTTTTTTTTAAAGGGATCCCGACAGAAATAAATGCAGATGATTTGGAGCTGAAATCTTATTTGGATTTGTTCTTAAATGATTTTTAAAAACTGGGAGACGGTGGAGAGAAGGAATGACTGCGGGCAGATGGACGATGAGTTTGAAGATCCAGCGTATTGCACACCAAGCTCAACACGCACGACTCTGTACAATAAAGGGCACCTCTACTACTTCAAGCCAGTGGCATCTAATAGTGCACACAACCTCATCGTACATACACACATCTAGATCAGTGACACTGACACAAAGTAAGGCAGCCTCAACTCAGAACTGTGCCGACAAAATCCAGATTTGTTCCAAGTCTTTAAAGAAGGCGTTTTAGCAAGAAAGGGCTCCTGGCTCACCCAGACACACAGCGACAAAGTCACCAGGCCACACCATTCCTAGACTATAAATGTGCGTGCATGGCAAGGCGACAGAGGCCTTCCTGACCAACTGTCTAGCCATCTGGTCTCAATACCAAGGAAGCTTTTCAAAATCTCCGTTTACTGAATGAGTGGCAGTCTCTGGAAACTGGCAGAGTTCTGTTGGCGAATCTGCCCTTTTCTACATACATACCAGCAAGGGTCTGCAACGTTTCTAGAAGAATGGCAAAGAAAATGCTACGCGCTTGATTCTGGGACAAAACGACCCCTAGCCGAAAACAAGACGAGGTCTGGGCCTGTTTCTCGCTCACCCACCGACCCTAGTCTGCTGGGTCCACTGCTCTCTTCCTGGCTGCAGCACATGGCACACCAGAAAGCTCCGAACTGCAGCGTCTGGAGGCCCAAGATGAAGGCTGAGGGATGATAGGCTGGATAGGCGGGGGTCCGGGAGCAGGGAGCCGGAGAAGCTGGGTGGAGACGAGTCACTTAGACAAGGTCCAAAGGGGCAAAAAAGGGTCAAGGATTTCAGGGGATCTGGATGCAAGAGACCCGAAAACGAGTGGGAAATGCGGAGGGGAAGGCCGGAGCCCGGAACTCTACCACGGTCTCACCAAAATGAGCACGGCGGCCGCAAGCGCCACGCCGAGTCCCGCCAGCTGCAGCAGCAGCGCAGACATACCGCAGCTCCACAACTGCGGAAGCGCCGAGCGACGCCGCGCCCCGTCCAG
>LOJH01020651.1:0-20659 GCA_001685095.1 Ellobius talpinus
TGCGGGAGCCGGGCGGACGAAAAGCAGGCCTGTGCTCCCCTATTCACTACACACCTCAGGCACACCCAAGGATCCTGTATTATTGTGAATTGCACACAATGTATAATAAAGTACTAGAATCATGATGGTATGTAATGCTCTTTTTTTTTGTAAAACATGAAAATTAGATTAGGGACCTTGGTATGAGGAATACTTTCTGTAACTTTCAATAAATACAACTTTGTATGGGTGTTTGGGGTTCAGTCCATAAGAAGAAGTTGGACTTTCCTGCTGCCACATAGTCCTTAAAGTTTCATCTTGGATTGCTTTCTTTCCTCAACCAATCTGTGCTGCACAGTACAACCCAATACTTCTTCCTTTAGTAACCATTTCTATACAGCCTGTAATGTGGTGGAAACTGTGCTGCGTATCTAAAATGAGAGATGACTGGTTCTGTTCCTTTAAGGAATTTACAGTCTAAGTAGTCATGTTTGCGAGACTTTATGGTTACACCTCTGAAATTTGTAGGAGATCCACTGTCATAGCAAACACCTGTTCCTCTATTATACTCTTTCCATCTCCTCTCCCACAATGCTCCCTGACCCTTAGGTGCAGGAGTTGTATTATAGATACAACATTGGGACTAGGCTCCATAACTTCACATTTTGATTGGTTGTAGTTTTTTGTAATAGTATCAGACAATAATAGACACACTCTTGAGCGTGGGACCTAGGAGGCCTCAGCCCTACACAAAGAACTATAGGCAACTAAGGAATGTTGAGAGCAGGAGAAACAGTCTTCCTGGGAAAGAGCACATTGATTGGTTATCTAACACTAAATGGTCAGCCCTGGAAACACACACACACACACACACACACACACCACACCACACAAATTATACAGATGGAACAGGTTGTTACTTATATAGTTAGAAATATGTATATGCATGCATATATATGTATGCAACAACAATTAATAAAAAGCAAGTCTATGAATTTGAAAAAGAACAAGAAAGGGATATGTAGGAGGGTTTGGAGGAGGTAAAGGGAAAGGAAAATGATGTAATTATAATCTAAAAGTGTAAGAAAAACTTACAATCTGAAGAGATGGAATGAAAACTTGACTTTAGGTATGAAATGTTTTTCATAATAAATGTTTACTGGGTAACATATCATACTTGAGATGCATCAGCAAATGAAATAGGCAGTAGCTTTTGTTTTCATGAAACTTCTTTTGTGAGCATAAAACAATAAGGAATAAACATAAATGCAATAAAAGAAATGTATATAACATGAGGTAAAAACAGTCACCTATGGGGTAAAAATGTAAAACGGATTAAACAGAAATGGGTACCCGTGATGGGAGTCAGAATAGGGATGGATGTTTTACAATTTTAAGAATGGACAGAGTGACATTTAAGTGAAGGCACAAAAAAGGTGAAGGGATTTATTAGCGTTGGGGTGTGTGGGGAAGAATTCCATGTAGACAATGGGCAATGAGACAGCACCCCCACATACCCTGGTATGAAGATTGTCTGGAGTGAAGCTGGAAAGGTAGACTATGGATGATAGCCAGGCAGTGAGGCTGGGGCGGGGCAGCACAGGTTGGTCTTATGGGGCATGGAAGGGCTCTGTACTGAGTGTCAGTGAGGGACGTGGGAGGGCTGCTTAAAGAGCATGGGGCAGATGAGATGCTCCTTCTGCATTGTTGTTGGTTAGAGCATAGGTTGTGGGGATTGGTGAGGAGGGGGCCAAAGCAAGCATCTGGAGGGGATCTGGACCGTGAAGAGAACTGCTGAATTGTTGTGGGATATTTGTACACTGTGTGAAGATACATTGCTTGATTGGTTTAACAAAGAGCTGAATGGCCAATAGCTAGGCAGGAACTATAAGTGCAATTTCCAAAGACAGAAAGAGACAGGAGGAGGAGGAATTGAGGGGCAGGAGACCCCAGGAGACATGGAGAGGAAACAGGATATTCAAGGTGGAAGAGCAGTAACACCACATCATAGAACATAGATTAATGTAAATGGGCTAATTTAAACTATAAGAGCTAGTTAGGAATAAACCTAAACTACAGGCCAAGTCTTCGTAATTAATATAAAGTCTCTGCATCATTCTTTGGGAGCTGGTTGGTGGGACAGAAAAAGACTTGTTAATATGGCATCAAACATAGGACATGAATATCTAAATATAGGGCCTGAGAAAGGTAAGAAAAATTCTGGACAAGGAGAAAGATGTGCATTCCTAGTCATGCAGTCTCTCAGGCGGGTCAGTGCTTGGTGGTGCACAGAAACATAGCTCCTGGCAGCTGCCCATGGGCTAGAGCCAGTCACCACCACCATGTGCCAGCACTATGTGCTAATCTGAGCCACATAGTGGCTGACATGGCATTTTAAGACTTGTCTCAGAGGATCAGAGCACTGCAGGCATTTAGTAAAGCCAGGTCCAGACACAGAAAACTTGTAAAAATGTACCATATACTTAAAAAATGTGTTTAGATGCTGAAGAAAGAAAAGAAAATGGGTATAGACAGTCATAAAATAGTTTTAAAATAATAAAGTCTTTAAAGAGAGTAAAGTTTTATACACACACATACATATATATATATACACTAAGCCACATAAAGATGAGAAATACACAGGGTATCTGGATTCCTTATGGATTTTGTTGACTTTGAATTTTTTTAAATGCTAATTAATGTACAAAAACAATAGCTGCTGAGAGACAGTGAATTATGGAAACTGCTGAACTAAACTAGTCTATATATTTTCAGAATGTCTTAACTTCAGAATGGAAGTCAGAAAATAATGCAGTGGGGGAGAGAGAATGCCTTGGTTTCCATAGGAAGTAAAAAGTTATGGATCTATTAAAAATTAATAAAATCAGATTTGTTCAGGGGAGATCTCCTGAGGATCTTGGCTACAAACATGAGGAAAAAAAGAGAGAGAAACTACAAGACAGATGACATATTATATGCCAATCTGTGGACTTGGGAACAGCTCTGAGACTGGGTAAGACATGAGGAATCCTGTTGGCTCAGAGTCCTCATGACTTATCATTACAATGCTATCCTTTCATATGGCATGAGTGGAGGTTTGGTTATATAGTCCAAATGGATTTATAAAGTTGACATATGCATTTTACCTGCTCAAACATAAAATAAAAACATCAACTTTAGCTGCCTTGTACACATTGCACATTTCATACTTGTGTTAATGCAGATCAATATGTGTTATCTTTAAAAATTTGTGTATTTTCAGAAATAAAGGACCAGTCATTGATGAAAACAAGCAGCCCATGTGATACAGCCTTTCAGAATGCTTCTGAAGCAGTTTCCTCAAAATTCTGCATCCAAAACAACTTCAAAGCTGCTAGCTGAGATNAGTCTCTTAGACTACTTTAGCCAGGACTTCAAAGAAGCCCTGCACTTTCCAAACACACAGAAACTAGACAACAAATGATACAGTTATCTCTATCAGAACTTGACCATTACTTCTATTTTCTCAGGGTTCCCTAAAAATGTCATCACCCCAGACAACAGGAACCAGTCTGGAGAACAAAGCACTCACATTCCCAAGAGATGGGGTGGTGGTTTTTGGTCATTTGGTGTGTCCTGGATGTTTATCATCATTTAGGGGGGTGGATACAAGTCGTTGTTTGACACAGCTGTATCTGATGGGAATGGCAGAAATCATAAAGCCAACACACCTGCTTGGTAAGATCCAGCTAAGCAGAACCACATGACAGCAGCTGTGCCACCTTTGGTTTTCATCTCCACCTGTTGCACACTTGGGGGAACTTTTAATATTTGCACAATTTGGGAATATTGGATTCATAAAAAATTCTTATGTATCATTTATGCCTTGTCTCAGGAATGCTATTTCTAAGTTTCCCCAGGACAGTCCTGAACGTGTTAGACCCCTTGCTTTGAGGAAGATATCCTTCTATACTTGAAGGTCTTCCTTACACCTTGGAGGATGTGACATACGTAAAGAAGCCAGAAGTCTCTTCATGGGTCTATGAGAGACTATTAAAACATCTGCTCTTGTACTTACTCAGAAACAAGATACTCAAAACAAATTAAACTCAAAAAAGGTCAACAAGATTTGGTGGGCTAGAGGAGTTGGCAACAGATCGGACTACCAAGCCTCTTCCTACTATACACTCAGGCAATTACATGGTGTATACAGCAACAAAATTAGAGTAGATGAAGTTACCTCTTTCCTATAAACAGACTCATATTGATGGGCAAAGAATGGTGTAGAATGATGATAAAAGAATGAGATGTCAGGGCCTCCCTTTCTTAGAAAAGTTAGCTAATGCAGAGCCATTATGGTATCATATGACCAAGAACAACAAAATGTCAGGATTAGACATATAGACAAATTCTTAAAGATATAAAATGCAAACATTGTATTATGCCAGAATTTGAATAATAACTGCAGCAACTTTTGCCTGAGGATATTTCTTGGGCACTCTACCCATTAAGAGTTATTAATACACTGTTTGAGATATGACAATCTGCCTGGACTAACTTGAAGATTTTGTTTTGGTCTAGTGTCCTTGAAGCAACCAGAACTACCAGTATGAGAACAGGCTGACACATGCCTCTAGATTCTTAAAAATTTGGTTATGGGATTAATGAGTAACAATAATAACTCTGTTTATCAATGATGTCAAAAATTGAGAGAAAATATTGGAAATGATAACACTGTTCTGTCATTGTTTATTAATGATGAATAAGAGATGAGCCAAAGGAAGTGAAACACATGTCCAGAACGAAAAATGATATGATCTATGTTTTGGAACAACACGAATGTATCCCTACTTATTAAATTCTGTATAAATAAAGAAACACTCTGGCTGCTAGCCAGTCAAGCTGCAAGATTCTCCTGACCATCATGGCCTGGCTCACTTCCTTTCCTCGTCTACTCCTTATATCCCCTGCAGGAACCTATGTCTCCACCAGAGATGTGCCTCCTCTCTATTCATCTCTCCAAAAACAAAACTAAGAAGTGTCCTGTGTTTGATTCCTCCCATCATAACTCTTGCTTTCACCTACCTTCAGACCTTGCCCTCATCTGGAGCTGGACTCTGGCAGTTGTTGGTCATGATCAGAAAAAAACTGAACAGAGGAAATTAGGTTCAGGGATCTCTTTCTGAATGGAAAAGGGTGAGATATAGTATAGAAATGACTGAATAAAGGGGTGAATTGTTGAGTCTACTTTTGAATAGCCACTAGTCTCACATATTTTATATTACTATGGATTTTTGTATATTAATCCAAATTTAAGGTTATTTTTGTTATACTGAATATATATCCCTACTCTTTTTTAAGATATTGTACCTATGCCAATCTCTTAAAAAATGTAATATATGATTAAGAAACACAGTCATCTATAATAATCAAACTTGTAGCTATGTAAAGTATGTTTTAAAGGTTAAATGGAGATTTATTTTAGATAAGTAGGTGGTCTTCAAATACTTCAGAGACCTATAGAATATGACATGTAAGGTGTTTCAGCGACCTAAGCTTTTCATGACAGTGAGACACCTCTTCTCCTGGTAGCACCAATCTACTTCATAAAGGAATTATAGGAACTGAATAACCTCCATATGGAGTTTGTACTTTTGTGGCAAAAGTTAGCCACTGGGCAAGAAACTGCCCTTGCTTCAACTGCTGACAATGTGTTCTACAAATTGGATGAGCAGGACATGCAAAATAGTGATTGCTGAAAATTGTCATGACAAGGTAGATAGTCCTTCTAATTTCTGTCTCACAGAAAAGTCTGTCAGATATGCTAGGCTTGTAGGTTGAAGAGGGGTGCTACAATGTTGTAGAGGAAACTTGAATGATTTCAGGCAGCCAGATGTTTCTGTCATTTCTATAATATTGGATGTTGCTTGTTCTGCATTTCCTGTTTACTCCTGTTTATATTCTTCTGGGTCTCTGATAGAGTTGAGACAAGATAGTTATGGTTACAGTTTTCCTTGTTACCAAATTCAGAAAAGAAACTCGCAAAAGAGGTATAAATTATATAAGACTGAGAGACATAAATGTTTAAATTGTTTATCAAAGAAAATGTTTTGAGGTCTAAAAAGAAAGTTTTGGTTTGGTAATACAAGTTAGGTTGACTCACCAAGATGGGATAGATAATGGAATATTTTCTCTGAATTTGCCAAATATAGATAGACTGGGCATTGTAAATCTAATTCTTACCTGATAACTATTCTTACTGTATATAGTTTTACTGTGTTAAAGTTAAAACCTTTTCTTTTTATTTAGACAAAAAGGGGGAAATGTTGTGGGATATTTGTTTAGTGTGTGACAATATATTGCTGTGATTGGTTTAATCAAGAACTGAATAGCCAGTAGGAGGTATAGGTGGAATGTTCAGGGAGAGAAAGAAAGAGAACAAGGAATCAAGGGGCAGGATTCAAGATGGAAATGAGGTAATACCACATGATAGAATACAGCAAAATAAATGTCCAAACTGAGTCAACTTTATAAGACCAATACTGGAATTACCTAGTTGGAGCACAGCAAAACACCAGGGATTATGTGACCAAAATCCTATAAAAAAACCTAGCTGTTGTAGAATTGACAGTATGTTTCCCTTTACAGGGTCTTGGATGTACTTGGTAGAAGCACATGGCTGGGAGAGGACTTTTTGACCCATTTGGATAGGTGTGGTAGTGCCCTAGCTTAAAGTTGACTACGAGGCCTACTCCACTGTGTCAGTTTGTGAGTAAGAAAACCAGATTTTTTTTTCAGAAGAGAAACCTAAGATACATCTGATTTGCAACTGTCAACAAAATTAGAAGAATTTCCCTTGGCAATTTTCAATTAAGGCAGTGCCATTGTGTAAATGCTTACAGTGTTTCAGCTAAGTCTAAGCTTTAGAATATATACATAAACTATCTACCTGGCCCCATATATTTATATTTTATTTATAATATATTTATATTTATATGGGGCCAGGGAGATAGTTTAGTCAGAAAAATACCTGCAATGCAATCATGAGTCTGTGAGTTTGGATCTAACACACACACAATAACCAGGTGTGGTGAAACCTGTAGGTCCATGAAGCTTGTTGGCTACCCAGCTGAGCTGATATGATGAGCTCCAGGTTCAATGAGAGAGTATGTCTCAAAAATAAGATGGAGAACAATTGCAGAAGATACATGACATCAGGAAACATGCATACACACACAGCAATAAGATGCATGCATCTGTATCTGCCAGCACAAGTGCACACCTCCCACTACCCATGTATACACCATACACAGAAATACACACACATACACACAACACACGCATACACACACACATGCACCCCACAGGTTGCCATAAACTCAACATGACATTCTATAATCTATATTCTATTCTACATATATTCCTCTCAAAGAGGGACTAGATTCATATAATCAATTTTTTATTTTTAGAAATATCCTTTTAGGTAATTTTTAAATCTTGGTATCTTTATGATACATTAGTGGCATGCAGTTCTTATTTCCATGCATATTTACTCTGTGGCTAGTCTAAATTACTGTGTTTTCTGCAGTTTGGATCTGTCTTACCGTCTCCTACTGTCTTTATAAATGGAGAGTGATGGGCAATGCATGACTAAATGAGAAGGCCAGAATGGCACTTTGTGGGGAGGTCTGCGCAGGCAAAGAGAATTGTAAAATCGAAGCCGGTAATTGAGTAAGACAGAGAAAACGAAGGTACATTTGTTCTGTTTGTCTAAGTGTGGCCCTTTTTCTTTGCTTTCCTCAGCTTTTTATGACCCAAGCAATCAGAAGAAGGAAAATGTGTGGTTACCTTGCAAAGGCCTTCTGAAATCTGAGTTTTATTTGTTTTGGTTGTTAATGAATGAACCTGTTGTATACAGTCTCAAAGTGAGGGGCAAATAGACTAACAGAGGTAATTAATATGTGTGGAGAATAAAGAGGAATGCTTATCTCACAAGTAGTCTGCAGGTGTGGGGTGTGGACCTAGATAATTGTCTTTAAGAATCATGTCTTTATGGAGAGTTCATATATATATATGTATTTGAAGGGAAGATACCATTTGATACTGGCTTTAGGATCTTTTCTTATTTCTTTGGAGATGTCAGTAGAAACTGATAAGAGATTTTGAGGTGAATGGTATGTATTCTCTCTCTCTCTCTCTCTGTTTTTTTGGGACAGGCTTTCTGTGTGTAACAACCCTGGCTGTCCTGGAACTAACTCTTGTAGACCAGGCTGGCCTTGAACTCACAGAGATTGGCCTTTCTTTGCTCCCAATGGGATTAAAGGCGTGACCACCACCACCCAACAATGGCAGTTTGTTGATAACATGCTTTTTCTTTCTGTTGTTTGTTTCTATATGAATTAATACAGTGTGTGGATGAAGGACAAGAAATACTTAATCTCTAGTACTTCCTGTAACCATTCTAAAGGTAAGCATCTGTCTCCACCACAAGGATAAAAAGTATGCTGGCCTTACTTCCTTTACTTTTGTCCTTGGGGGAGATTGGAGAGCAAAAAATAGGCAAAACTGCATCATGGCATGCTTGTGCTTAGTTTCAAGGCTTCCGTGAAGTATATAGGAAATATGGGATAGATGCCAATGGCCTTGGTCCTCCCCCACTACTGTCAGCAACGTTACAGAGTACGTGAGTTCTAGGCGACTACCTGCAAAGGAAATGTGGGGATTTTAATTGCTCCGGAACATATGGCTTAAGCATATAAACTTCCAATTCACAGACAATGAATTGAAATTGATCGTGCAGACCAGAATCATTGCTTAATGGCATGGGAGACTTGTAGGCTTATGAACACTCTTGATCACTATAAATAAATGCTACTTACTATTTTATAATTTGGCTTTATTTCCTCAGAGCCGTCAAACCTCAATGAGAATGCAACACTAAAGACTGTGTTTTTAAATATGTTAATAATGTGAAACTGTATTTAGAAATATGTATGTCCTATTTAGAAGTAGATTGAAGGCAGCAATATTATTTTTGGAGCCACTGCACAGTTACTGATCAGAATGACTTCAATCAGTCTTCAATTTGTTTCTATTCAGGATCGCAGAAAAAAGCTGCATTTTATGATGTATTTTGAGAGAACCCATCACTTCTAAAACCCCAGGGGAATATTTTTGTATTGCAGAAGAAATAGACCACGGTGCTTGGGAGTCACTATGGCTGTCTGGTTGTCTTTCCTATTCTGTTCCTAGTTAGGCTCTGGGAAAAGTGACTCTTTCTCACCCACAGTGACAGTTATGAGATTCTTTTGCTCAAATCATCCACAAGAAGAGCATGGAATTCATGTTCCTTAGACAGTTGCCAATTCCGCTACAGAAGATTAAATGCCCCTATCATACATACCATACCCTGCAGTTAACAAGAAAGAGGGTCAATGTAGCGTGGCCCCATCTCTGCGGTTACTGCAGTGGGACCATCAACCCGGCCTAAGGGCCTTCCACTTCCATGTGGTGTAGCAGCCAAGATAGTCGTCAAAAAATGAACAGGACTATCAAAGGGCTATCGTTGCATTTTGGGATGTTTAAGATTATGAACCCCTTTTTGTGTGGCTCTAAACTTCTAAAGCAGGGATGTCTGGTTAGGGGCAGAGACATTTGAGTTTGGTTAAGTCCACCTGTTTACACCGCGGAAGACAATTTAAGGGTCACTGCTTACCCGTGAAGTTGATTTTCAGCAAATAATCCTTGTACAATTTCTTTCCATCCAGGATCTTCATTGCATCACAGAGCTTGGTGGTGTTAGGACAGAGGGTACGCTGCATTTTGTGTAGCGCATGCGCCATGGCGTAGACTGCGTTCACCACAAACATGATCTTGGATTCTTGCTCATAGTTGCTGCTGTCAATGGCCAGGAGCTTGTCGCAAACCCTTCTGTGGTTTCTCTTGTTCTGGAGGCTGCACTGGAACTTCTGCTCCCAGAAGTCTCGGAACCAGGGGTTGCGGTGATTGTTGTAGGGGTTGAGGCTCTGGAAGTAGCGGTCGAACTGGCGAACAGGATGGGATGCCAGCTCCAGGGTGATGGCTCCGTAGGCCACGTGCTCACTGCCCTTGACGATGCTCTCCTGCGCGCCCCAGCCGTCGCTGGCCACCCAGGTGAAGGAGGCATTCACGCGGCTGGCTGCAGCGATCAGCTCTCGGGAGTCGTCACTGCGCATGAACAGGACCACGACCCGCGCATTGGGCTTCTGCAGAAGCTCGCGGATCACGCTGTCGTAGGACTTGCGAATGTTGGAGCGGCCCACCTTTTCCGCAGTGGCGATGCAGATGTTGCGCTGCCGGGCTTCCTGCTCGAAGGCCTCAATCCCCGTCTCCCCGTAGTCACCCTCAGAGGCGACAGTGGACACATAGGTCCAGTTGAAGAAGCGCAAGATCTCGGCCATGGCTTTGGCCTGGTAGAAGTCAGGGGGCACGGTCCTGGCAAAGTAATCATAGCGCGACTTGTCGCTGAGTTTGGCGCTGGTGGAGGCGTAGCTTATCTGAGGGATCTGGAAGAGCCTCAGCAGGTTTGCCACCTGAGCGGAGAGACAAGGAAAGCACCTTAAAAAAAAAACTCAAGCAAAGGATTACGCATAAGAAATATTAACACAATTCACGTCTGTTAGCAGCTTCCTTTTCATGTGGAGGTCACTTCTAGAGACCTTAACCAGATGCTTTCCTGGGTAGGGTGTTTAGGGAAAGGGCATACGACTGGAGCTTCTTCAGCTCGGCGTTAGACTCTAGGCTAATGAAACCCGTTCAGAGGCTCTGAACACAGTTGTTTCAAGTTCCTGAGGTCCTGCTATAGCTCAGCCAGACAATGAACTACAGTGAAGTGGCCAAATTCAGTTTTCAGACAACTTGGCTGTGGCTGTATAGAAAGAACCCGGTGTTTAATTCTCACTTCCCCCACTTTTGCTAAAAATGGCAATCTCTGAAAGAGTTTAATTTGGGAACGGAGTGCCACATGGACAGTCCAAATTAGATATTTATTGTCTGGGTTAACACAAAGGAAAAAATTTTAATTCTATTTAAATTCTATTCCGATCATCCAATTTTATGCATATAATTTGATAAACTTCAGAAACTACAGTAACTTTTTCTTTGCCTTGTTTTTCTTTAAAATTTGTAAAATAAAAGCATGTAGATATGCTGTTGTATTTTCGGTTAAAAGTCAAGTGAAGAAGTATTGATGTTAAGAATGACTGAGTACTTTGAAATTTTTTAAAACCTATGCTGAGTAAAAAAATTAAAGTTTTTATAAGTCAGCTATCAACATTTCACTATTTTTATTTATTGTTGGAGAAAAAAGAAAGTGGCCCCAATTTATCAAGGAGTGCTGCATAGATAATTTTAAAATTATATAATAGCACAGATCAAAGTATATTATATACATATTCTAATAAGATACGCAGGATGGCACATGCATTTAATCCCAGCACACTGGTGTGTGTGTGTGGGGGAAGGGGTCAGGCAGAGGTAGGCAGATCTCTGAGTTTGAGGCCTTGTCTACAGAGTGAGTGCTAGAACTGCCAGGGCTGCACAGAGAAACCCTGTCTCAAAAACAAAACAAAACAATCAAACAAGACTTTTTTATTCTTCCTGACTTCTGAAAGGTTGTCTTTGTGGACTTTACATTACATAACTCTTTGTGTCAACTTTAATAAGCTAACAAGTTGAGTATTTCTGAAGACTATACCCTGGGATAAGTTTAGGTCCTTTGAAAATTTCCTTCTGGCAAGTGAAGTTGTGCGTTTACATATGTCA
This sequence comes from Ellobius talpinus, assembly GCA_001685095.1. NCBI lineage: Eukaryota > Metazoa > Chordata > Mammalia > Rodentia > Cricetidae > Ellobius > Ellobius talpinus. Next base: position 11,761 of record LOJH01020651.1, read on the forward strand.
TGCAGGGAGATCAGCTTGAAATGGGCTGCTCTGAGCACAACAGAAGCAACATGAAGCCATGGACATCTGAGTCCTGATTAATACCCATTTCATGTAGCAAAGGAAACCATCAACCAGGTTTATACACAGCAACACAGCATGTTATTAGAGAGCTGGCCTGCTATTAAGAATAACACAGATATAGTCAGAGCTATCAAAAACATTTCCCAATTCCAGTAACTCTCACTTAACTCCAGCTGGGAAATCTGAGATGTGACATACCAAATAATGGAGAAATTAGAACCTCAAGTGGAGGCGAAAGGTTGGCTATATCGGAGGAATGTAGCTCTTCTCTGCTAAGGACAGGATGACATGCCTACGCTGACCCCATCAGAACACAGGGATAACATGCCTACACTACCCATCAGAGCACAGGGATAACATGGCTACACTGACCTATGAGAGCACAGGGATAACATGCCTACGCCGACCCAACAGAACACAGGGATAACATGCCTACGCTGATCCATCAGAACACAGGGATAACATGCCTACACTGACCCATCAGAACACAGGGATAACATGCCTACACTGACCCATCAGAGCACAGGGATAACATGCCTACACTGATCCATCAGAACACAGGGATGACATGCCTACGCTGATCCATCAGAACACAGGGATGCTTTTTGTTACTCAGGCTAAGTGGAGGCGGCTGTGAATTGGTACTGTCATTACTCCTAGTACCTGACTTCCACTGGGCAGATGTGCCACTATGGCAACTGTGCTGATGCAATCCCTTTCTGTGCAGAGACCTGGATATTTTGGGTAGCACAAGAAAGGACATTTCTTCTTGAGGCAATTCTTTTATTATCTTCAAGTTGGAGTCACTAGAACTCGAATCCTCTAGGGAGACGTAAAATGAAAGAAACTAAACAAAAATATACCCAGAGGCATTATTTCCTGGAAGTGAGAAACCATAGTTCCTAAGTTGTTGAAATTTTCTTCTCCTAAAGGGGTAAGGAAGTGTTCAAGATAAAAACGTTCTTGTCTTTTGACTGCTAGATCCTTATGGCGTTATGTCTGCCTCTCCAGGATGTCTGAGAACAACTTATGGTTAAGAAAAGCTGCACAAGAGAGTGAGTTAGCTCCAACATAATAGCAGCATGAACATTCTCTGTACTGAGGAAATGTGGGGTGAGCTGAAGCCTACTTGAGCAAGCAGTGAACTAGTATAAGAGACTGACTATTGCCATTGCTTTTACATGTCCTGCATGTGTGCTTAAGGGAGCTACAGTTAACTCTAGAAAAACGAGGCACACTTGCTGAGGTAAGATATAAGGATGGAGCTTTTGTATGTACAATATTAACTATGTCATCTGTATTGAACAACATGGAGCATTAGTATGAAGCAATGCTATTCAAACTTACATTATAAACACATTTACAACAAATTAATAATAGGGCAAAGTATTGAAATACTCCTTATTATGGTGAACTGTTCATTTAAAATTAGTTTCCTTAGTTATAAAAGTAATAATTCTGAATTTGTAAGTAGATACCATAGAAGAAAGATTATTATTCTCTTATTCTTTTCCTCCCTCCTCAATCTAATCTTATTTCTACAAAACAATATTCAAAATTTGGTATTAGCATTTTTATAGATCCACTTATAAAATCTATGACCATTTATAATGAGTGTGTGTGTGTGCTTGTGTGTAGGTGTGTATGTCTAAATACACACATGTATTTTCTCTTTGGGTATTTATAAAAGCCTTTTGATAGAAATATTATCTTCATTTCAACATACAAAAATGAATTCTACGAACTCATGGAATCTTTCCAGAGTTTTACAGTTACAGCATAGCAGAAAATCAAAACGCAAAACTAGGTGTTTGGCTTCCAGGACCACAACTGTGCTCTTCTACCTCCCTCTACTGTGTGGCCATCATTTTGAAACTTGAAGTGTGGAAATATTCAGCCACAGAGACCACAAGACAGAGGAACAGCAGTAGTGCTTGTTATATATCATCCACTACCTACCTGATGTCAGTAGGTGTGTTCCTTGTTTGTGCATGGTCATGTGTGAATGCAATGCATGCCTGCCACAGCACATATGCGGAGGGAAACCTCAGGGGATGGTGCTCATTTCTACCTTTCCATAAACATAGGAATCTGGGGGTTCTTTTGTCTCTGGCTCTTCTCTTGTCGACAATAAGAGAGGTAGGGTCACTGTCGTGTGCTATCACATCTGACTTCATGTGCATTCTCTGGATTCTCTTTCAGGCTCTGTGCTTGCGCAGTTAGTGACCCAGCCACTGATTCTCTCCACAGGCCTCTGAGCTTTTCTTTTTCTAATGTAAAATTTAAAATTTGGGGTCGAGAAATGTCCAGTGTGCTGTCAGCTAAGTTCTCTGTCTCATTTGTTGAAAAACTGGGCCCTTAGAACATTCTTGACTTGCTAACTGGCCAGATGGTTTCTTGGAGAAAGCATGAAGAAGTGAAGAAAACTCCTACACTGGACATCATTTTGAATGATAAAGGAAGCACCTTCTGAGGATGGGGAAGTCGTGTGAAGTTTGGAAGAAAGTTACCCTGTTATGTTATTATTAGTAGGAGAGGAGGGAGGAAAACCAAGATCTATTTATATGTTTTAGACCAAAGCATTTTAAAAGAAGATTTGTCCTTTGTATAAGTAAAAATTATTTAAGCAATATAGTTTAAGAAAGAAGGATTTAAAAATAATTTTTATAATATAGTCTCTGTAAGAAACAGAAGATAATCCCCAAATCCCGCTGGTTGATGGGATGCACAAGACGATTGAGGCTAAGGAATAAGGGGAATAGACGAGTTGGGAGTATCTGTGCTCAGCGTGAAACTGAGCGTGCACTCATGCGAAGTGCGGACAGTACAAAACAGAATATGAAAATGGAAGCGGAGTTCGTTACTGTTTTTGTTCTACTCTGACTTGTCTTTCAAGAGAAGACACAGTAGGTGGGAATGGAGCTAATGGCTGAAGAAGTTGATTTTGTAAGTATAACAGACAATGTCTGATTATGGTGATGTTTGTCTAAAAGCACAGAACCTGGGTGGGCTAAGGCAAGAGAATGGGAGCATGAGGCTTGCATGGGCTTCATAGAGAGATACTGTCTTTAAAAGTGGATGACAATATTATTCCCTCCCCCACTTACTTCTCAATGAGATGTATTCTAACATGGAAATGGTGATGTAAATAAAGATAATATGGATAATTTATCTCACACTAAATCTCTCCAAGAAAAGCTCATAAAATCACATTCAGTTTGCTGCTATGGATACATTCTGGAAAATTCTGAAAAAGATTAAATTATGGAATTATTGGCTAGGTGGTGGTGGTGCACGCCTTTAATCCCAGCATGAGGGAGGCAGAGGCAGGAGGATCTCTGTGAGTTCGAGGCCAGCCTGGTCTACAGAGCTAGTTCCAGGACAGGCTTTAAAAGCTATAGAGAAACCCTGTTTCGAAAATCAAAAAAAATTATGGAATTATTTTCATAAATTCATAGTGGAAGGACTAAAGTGTGGTAGAAGAGGAAGAAGGCAAATTCAGGAAACATAAAAGAAGAATAGACATAAAATTTTAGGCATAGTTTTGGTAATTTTCTAGCTCTCAGTGTTCGAATAGATACAGCACCAATACTTAGAAATGAATGAAGCAATCATTAGGAGTCAGGATGGGTTCAGTATGAGTATGTTTCCCTTTCAGCATTGGCTGGACCATTTGAGGATGAATTGTAGTCTGGAGGACCATGAAGAACCATAGAGGATCATGGAGGGTCATGACTTCAATGAAGCGTTAATGACATTACCTGGCATCTTGTGCAAAAGGAAAAGAGATGGAAGTTGGATAACAAATTAGATATCTACAAGGCAGAAATTTAAAAGATATTCAAAGCATATATTTTCTTTTTGTGTAGGGTCTTACTGTACATATCAAATTGACCTCCAACTTGGGATGTCATTGGGCTATCTTTGAATGAATTATTCTTCAGACTCAGCCTGTTGAGTAATGGGATTCTGAGTATGTAGCACCATGTCTAGCTTGAGAGCTGCTTGGAAAAAATGTGCATATCGTAGCTAAGTAGGACTAAATTGTTCATGAATGCTGTTGGAAAAATAAAAATAATCTTCAAGATCGTTGAATTTTTTGAGCATGAAGGAATTATGCAGGTGATCTAAACTTGTATGTTTTTGGCGAAGAGACTGACATTCATAAAGGGAATTGACTTTCAAAATGTACTCAATCAACAGAGAGAAAAGCCAAGGCGGAGCCTGCTCTCTGCGGAGGATAAGGCTCTTTTTCTGCAAACAAGGGGTATTACATCGTCTGAGATCTAAGTGTCTGGGTTTAAACCTACATGAGACAAGTTACACTTTCTCTGTATGAAAGCTGAAGGTTGCAGTCCACAAGTGTTCAACGAGGTAGGCTAATGTGTCAAAGATGGACTAAGGAGTGATTCGTTTGCTTGGCATTTGGTTCTGAGTTCATCAGAAGTAGGCAGAGAACCATTCTAGTCTCCCTAGTCACTAAGTTTCTGGTCTCAAACACTTATTCTTGGAATAGTCTTAAGATCAGTAATAAGGTTTATATTCCTGAAATTTTGTTCCAGTTTTTGTCCTATTGGAGATGTATTATCTTTTTCATTTTTGAGATTATAATTGCAGCATCTTTTCCTTCCCTTTCCTTTCTTGAAAACCTTTCATACACCCTTCCTTGCTTTCTTTCAAATTCATGGCCTCTGTTTTCATCAATTTTTATTGCATGTATATATGTATGTGCATCCCTAATTATAACCTGCTCAATCTGACTAATGTTGCTTAAGTGTTTGTTTAACTAATAAGTGTGCTCGTCCCCAGAGAAGCCTTATGTCCCCATCCTCAGCACTCCTCAGTTGCCTATAGTTCTTTGTGTAGGGTTGAGGCGTTGTAGGCTTTGTCCTATGCACTTTGCATCATTTATTGTTGTCTTTCTTCAGTTCATGTTTGGGCAGTCATGTTGGGGTGTAAGGCCTTATAGATGGAGTTTCTGACATTACTAGGAGCTATAAACTCATAGCAAATTCCTTGGTCCTCTGGCTTTTATATTCTTTCTGCCCCTTCTTCCACAAAGTACCCTAAGCCTTAGATGTGGGAGTGTAATATAGATGTATCCTTTGGAGCAAAATGAATATGCATTTTGAATTGTGTTTTTCTTTTGTAATGGTCTGTTGCAAAGAGTTCTTTGATGATGGGTGAGGAATACACTTATCTGTGTGTATAAGGACCGTTTAGAATATAGTTAAAGATTATGCTGGTTTAGTAAAGCAGTGGTTGTATGTTCTCCTCCAAGACCCATGATTTCACTTACTCTGGCCAGGTTTCTCTTTTGTTTATTGGGTCTTAAGTTCACTTAGAGAGCTGGTGGCTACTGCCACCACTGCATCTTTAAGGTTTTTGTGCCATGCTGGCCTTTATGGTATATGATCTCTTAATCCTCATTATAACTTTAAGAAGTAGGAAAGGCCATTATCCTATTGCATATATTGAAAAAATTGAGGCACAATGTGCTAAAAAAAGAAAGATTTAAGAGGCTATATTTGATCCTGGAAATCTGAGCCCTCTCACTGGATCATCCCAGTCTACTCAGTTCGTTCTGAACCCCAAGCTCATTGCCAGTAGTTCTCAATTCAGTGCTAGAGTGATGTTAAGATATTGTGTTTGTCTGTTTGTCTTTCTCAGGTATTAAACCCCTTTATTTGAGGAGCATGAACAATGATTTCTTGTAAGCAAAAGCATTCTTTGAAATTTATCTGGCTATACTTCATCATGACCTCTTAACAACTGTTTGTGGACTGACCATCTACAGTGATAAAAATGATTTTTACTAGAATCTACTGGGAACTTTCTGCTTGGAGGACGAGATCTTCAACCTATAAATATCACAAATGAAATGTGGTAAGTTCTGTGCTATTTACTAGAACTTTAGAGCAGGAAATGTGCATTTTTATCCATGATGCTATCTCCTCAATGCCTCTCAGACCTTGGGGTGCTCCAGTATGTTTGTTACTGGAATGAAATGATACTGAAGGTGTAATTTTCTGCCCTATCATAGCTTTTCTAAGACAGAGATAGGAGGAGCCAAAGGCTAGATCTAGAGAACAATGTAAAGCTACCATCACATCACTACTCCCAATAAACAGTCTGATGTGCAGGGTAAATTCTTCATTAATTGTATTCAGTTTTTTGTCAAAATAAAGTGATTCATAAAGTATTTATTTGGACCTTTAGTAATATGCAGCCACAATTTTCATACCATTAAAACCAATTTCTCCAAATTATGTCTTTATGAACAGGCAAAAGGAAGTCAGTTCTATATTAGCTGTTTGTCACAACACCAGTTCCCTAAAGACTATAAAACAAATTAAGGGCCTTATCATGAAGTTGGATTAATCAAATTATACATACTTAAAATGCCCTTAAATAAACATACATCTTAGACAAGTGTCAACAGATGAGTTGATCCTAAGGTCTTCAGGCAAGATAAGGTTTCTCTGGTTACAAATGCATTGTGTACAGATTCCTAAGCAATATCATCAATTGTTCATTTATTATTCTTGCTTTGGGAATATATGAAATGTTGTTTTTCCCATAACCCATTCTAATTGTGGGATGATACCTTGTTCAAACACTTGTTCACATCAGAAAGTTTTCCATGTGCAGTATATATATTTACCGTGTAGATCTTGGTTAGTTCCAGTGGTGACAAGTACTCTTGTTCTCTGGCCCATCCAGTTGACTCACATTAGTTTGAGACCCAAAGTTACTTTGGGATATACATTTTGAGGGGCCTTGAATTTATCCAGAACTAGGAAGTGAAGTATGTTTTCATTGTAGACTAATAAGTCATAAATACATTGACATTTATTTTTGATTCAAGAAAAAAGCTTCTGTTTATTTAGAAATTATATCTCTTGACAATTGTCAATGTCAGAGACTTTTTTTTATTCTAGGTGGCAGACTTTATTTAGGTGATACTCTGATCATGAAGAAGAAAAGAACATGAACTCTGGGAAATACTCCAGGGTGTCTGCCATTCTTTTCATGTTACGTAAAAAGAGAAATAATCTGAGTCACCCGTGACACCCATGTCAAGACTTGTGGTCATTCCTTTTGCTCAGATTCTCCCTGATATACCACACATGAGCTTTAGGCCTTCTTTAGGCCTTCTGCTTGACATAATGCCATTTTGGAAAAACAAAACAAAACAAAGAAAAACAAAAACCATGCACTTTCAGAGTCTTGTATAAATAAGCACTTGTTAATGTGATTTTCTTCCATGGGAATTATCTTCAGAACATTCATAGCACTGGCTTCTGAGTCTGTGTTGATATATTAAAGGCAAGCAGCAACTGGCTTTTATGTGGACTGATGCTGAGCTACCAAAATTCCAGATGGAAAGAGGCACCAAACACTTCCAAGAAAGATGCTATTTGTAGGGCTGAACTATATACATTCAAAAAAGAAAGAATTGCTGCGCTTTCTGGAATCTGGAGCACTAACAATAATAACCTCAGTAGGTTTGCCTTTTGTTCTATTCTCTTAATAGTCCATATCTCTTTGGGGCTGTTTTCTAAGAATAAGCCTACACCTTTAATTGTTCTGTAACACATGCAGAGCTGAACATTTTATTTATTTCTTTTAATTAAATGCTTATAGATAAGCCCGGGCGAGAACCACTGAGGGCAGCACTTTGAACCATCTGCCCGTTCATAGCCCAGTGGCCAGGTAAAACGTTCTAGAAGTTGGGAGGTCAAGAAACCCCAGTGCCCCTCCTTTTCAGACATATCAAATTCAACTATTAGCTGTACAAAAGACCAAATTGGCTTGTATTTTAAACTGGGACTGGAGGTGGTTGGTAGTTGAGAAACTGCCTGAGGAATTCAAGCTGTTCACATCACATGAGTTAGCTGCCCATAAAGGGTGCCAATCATACTGTTATTGCAAAAATGGATTTGTCATTTTTTTCTTCTGGCCATATTATCTGTAGCACATCTGGAAACATTTTTTTCATAAAAAATTATAAAAAGACTAGGGTTGATTTTAATTTAGAAAATTATATAATATGATAAGTATAATGAATTCTTGTTTGCTAAGTGTAATATGTAAAACTCGCCCATGCTTGCATTCCAGGGGCTTTGAAAATATATGAGTCAAAGATGTTTCTTGCCATTTTCCGTCTTGACATAGCCCCAGTGGTGGTCCATGGAAATCCCAAGAAAAAGACCCTTAAAGATGGTCCCTAACACTTAGCAGCTGTGGTCTGAAATCTGGATCATCACATGCTTTTGCTCTCCTCATTTGAAAGCAAGGGATTGATGAGTCGTGGAGCTCCTCTGTTCTCCCATTCTCATGGCTTATTGATCAGACTGAAAAGATATTTAGAGCAAGAAAGGTTCCTCAAATCTTATTGTTTCAGAAGACAGACATGGAAAATGGGTTGGTGTTTTTGCTGAGACAATACACTTCACACTGAAGGGTCTGTCTTCTTCCCTTATTGTCATAGAACTATCTCAGGAATATTTCCCACTCAGACTTAGCAGGTTGTTACATAATAAAAAAAATCATTTTGCCTAAAGAAGCATTGAATTTGTTTCTTTGATGACCCCCCTTTTCTCCATGAGTTAATTTTCAGGGGAATCCATGAAACTGAGCTGGTTTGGGTTCCATACAGCAGCAAGAGGGTCTGCGGTATCTTATCCAACAATTATGTTGAGCAGTTAGGCTTACAAATGCACTCCCAAGGTGCCGAACACCAAAAGACATGTCAGAAACATCCTTCTGTGCGTTAGGTATTTGATGGAGGAGGGTCATCTGTCTATGTGTTACTTTCATTAGTTAATAAAGA
>LOJH01020653.1:5949-20659 GCA_001685095.1 Ellobius talpinus
CACACACACACACACACACACACACACACACACACACACACACAGAGGAGCTTGGTCTTGGTGGACAGAATGTATGCAAGTCACCCATTTCTCTGAACTTAATTTCCCCTGTTTCTGAGTCCCAGGTAGAAACTTTCAAATTCTCTCTAGTATTTTTATAAGGAGGTTATGTCAAGAACTGCAAAGTATACTTCTGTTAACTCACTTATGTAGTATAGAAAAAACACTTATTTTATATAATAATGATATTTTATAAGAGGAGTCATTTTTCAAAGACTGTATGAGATTTAGACCGAAAGTATATTCTTGCACAATTTGAGATATGAATATACAGAATAAATTCTGAGGTACTGTTTCATCCAAAAAAATTATTTAAAAGATTGGCAGTTGGTAGAGCAGAGAAGCCAGGAGGAGAACTGGCCTTTTGATTTGCCATGGACTCAGCTTCTGAGGGTTGAATGGGAGCACAGAGCCATGGACTACAACCTCATTACAAAGAACTGTGACCCAGGTTTGTGAGAGTGTTCCAAGGAAATTTATGCTGAGAAATAGAAACCAGATTATTTTAATACATATTACATCTAGAGAAAGTATCTTAAAATATAAAATCCCAGGTTCAAAACATCAGACATAAGAAAAACCTACAAGGGCAGCCTTTTCCCCAACTTTCAACCCAAGTGTGTTTTGTAGAAACGAACAGGTCTGCCTTAATGGAGCCTGTCTTCTGCCGTGGGTGGCAGAGCTGCTGCCGCCTTGAAGGTACTTCTGACAGAAATGTAACCAGTCGTTAGAGCAGCTTGCAGCACTATAAGAAAACCAGGGAGGCTCATCAGCCTATGCATTTTATGCTACCTGGACCATTATCACTATTTTATGGACGGATTTATAAGCCAATTACATATATTTATAACTGTTATAAACCAGTATCGGGCTTTCCTCAGTGAAATGTGAATAGCATACTAAGAACGTTTTTTTAATGTCTAAAATTGAAAGATAAGTCATTCATTTAATTGATAAGACTAATTTTTACTAAAAATTTATACTAAGTATATTTCTTTCAATTACTAAGATGACTTTTACAAACTTCATATTCATATACTCATATTAAAGCATGCCAAAAATGTGCTGATTACGAAAAGGAGGTCAAACATATCCTGCTCAAAGACATCATGCAATTAATGCTGCAAGACACTATTCCATTGGTTTAAAATAATCAGAGTTTCAGCTTAAAAATTAACTACGAATAAAAAATTAATTTTGAAATGTGTCAAGAAAATTGTATAGCTTCATGTTTTAATCCCCTGTCATTTTAACATGTCATCTTTTATCTTTTTCTATGATGACCACCCCCTCACCCCCCCATGGTAATTTCATTCCCTACAGTTAAGAAGGGAAGTTTGTATTTTAACCAGCAGAGGGCAACAGTGCATTGTACACTAAACCTCACTCACCCATTGGAAGCATTGCACAGAGGAAGTCTCTTTGTGAACAAAGATGCAGACTTGAGTGAAACACACTGTCTCCTACTGCTTCTCGGACTGTGTGTAGGTACCTTGAGTTTGGGATTACGATTTTGATAATTTATCATAACTACGGTGAATTTATTATCTAATACTTGCCCAGTGGGACATGCTTGAAAGAGTAAGACCCAGCAAAATGAAAAACGTTTCCCAGTTTAAAGGGAATTTTCATAAGCACAAATTCTCAGGATTTGTTAGCATTTTCCATATATGTGCCTCTCATAGTCAGGTAGGGAGAGAATTATCTTTGATCAAAAGGAACCCCTCTCATTCACATTTTTGTAAGTAGATGCTTCATTTATACTAAGTATGCATCCATTTATGAATCCATTTTAAGTTTAATACTTTAGTTTCAATTCATTATATTTTTAACATGATTTTTGTGATGGACGAATGAAATTGAGTCAAAACTGAGAAACAATTTAATAATATGGGGAAAGTACTGATTTAAATCTAATTTACTAAGCGATATATTTGCATAGTGTTTATTTACAACTCAAGTTTTTATAAAGCCAGACTCTTTTGTCTTCTCAGAGTCAAACTAATTCTTTTCTTTCCACTTTCTGTATATTTGACTAGTAATATGTGCTCTTTGACAACTTTGTACCCACATGCAGAACATTCTGATTGCTCCCAGTCCCCGTCTGTCTCATCCCCCTCCCCCTTTGTCTGCCTCTACTCTTCACTCCTAATCTCTTCCACATCCGTCTCTTTTCGCTTTGTTTTTGTCCCTCTGCATTTGAGCAGGCCCATCTGTGAGGCTTTGGGATTAGATTGATCCATTAAAGCCTAGTGGGCACAAACCCGAAGACAGTGGCGCGTCCTTTCCAAAAGGAGCCTAGTTCAGCAGGAAGAGAGAGGGACCCCGTGACCCCAGCACCCACCTGTGACTGACTGCTGAGAGGCCCTGTCACGTACAGGTCCAGCGCCAAGTAACCACAGCTGCTGTGAGTTCGTTATTGCATTAGCTGTGCCCGGAGGATGAGATTTCTCTACCCTTCTCCCTGTCTTAAAGCGCCTGCATCTGCTCCCACACACATACCCCTTCCTCAATGTTCCCTACGTATAAATGACGTTTTAGAGCTGAGCCCCCATCTTCACTTATTCCCAGCATCGTGGGAAACCATGAACTTCTACATTCACTGTTGCTCACCTGTTAGCCACACTGAGGACACCATGAAACTTGTTTTCTAGAAGATACTGTTTCCCCTCCTTAGGTCTCACATTCTCCTAACTAGGTAAATGTTTAGGAAGTTCATTTTATGACGCTTTTGCTTATCCTTTCTTTTTTCCTTTGTACACCATGTAAATGGGATTATAATCCCATTATCTCTGAACTTGTAATAAAATAATATGTAAGTGGATTTTCTCATTCAGTTAAAGGATATAATATAAAAATTGCTGGTTTAGGAAACTTAATCCTTGGTTGGTTTCAAAATATCTGAACTTTTTTCTCACACATATATTATTTATATGAGAATTATTTTGACTGCAGATGTTAATCAGGGACTATCTTCCTGTTTAAAAACTGAAAAAATATAATTATGTATCATATTTAAATCAGAAACATATTTGCTTGTCCTTATGTTTCAGAGGGAATTGACTCTGACAATATTGTGAGAACACTATCTCAGCACTCGTGGAATGTCATTGCCACTACAGCTGTAGTCTACACTCACGGCATTCAAAATCAGGTCACCCAAGAGTTCAAAGTTACCACTGGCTCTATCACCAGGCCAGTCTGGGCACTGTCACAAGACTGTCTGGAAGAGAAAAAGAAATGAATCCAATGTAACCTCAAGTTTACAACAATCTATTAGTTAAGAATGCTGTGTTCTAAAACCTATAGTAATTTAATTGCATGTGTCCTTATAAAAGGAAAAAAGATAAATTTATTTTATAAGTCATTATATGTAGATATCTTTTAAATTATATTTACAGTTTTCTAGACAATATTTCAAGCAGTAGCTCTTATGCAATTTCCGTTACTGATTAGAAAAGTTTCAATCTTCTAGTTAACTATAAACAAAATCTTATTTTTTTCAGAATAAAGATCTTTTTACAATAAGCTCACCGTAACAATAATTAATGTTTAACTATAGTTTTTGCTATTTCAAGCCCTATTGTAGAGGTATCATGTATCAATTGTCTGTTTTATCTTTTGTGAGACACCTACAGGGTAAGACCTAGTATTCTATTCACTTCATGTAAAAAGAACAAGTCTTAGAGATACTAAGTGTCTTGCTCATTGTCAACTAACTAGATAGAAATGCAATGGGCATTTTTCTGTTCTTATTCATGTTCACGTCTTAGAAACAGGCATTGTACCTGATTCTTAATTTACATATGTGCCCAATCCTGTCTTTTCTTCAAAGAGTAAACTTTAAGTAAACACTCTCACTACTTCAAGTTTAAATTAGCTAGAAGACAAGTTGCAAAGGCATGGTCTCCATAATACATTTCCTGCACGCACGCACGCACGCGCACACACACACACACACACACACACTTTCAAATCATCAACCACACAAGAACAATTTTTTAGACTCCATTCTATCACGTAAGTGGAATAGTACGTAGAAGAAAATAACCACAAAAATATTCTGATATTTAGTTAAATCGGCACTAACTCAGCTGTGCTTCTGGTCTTCCTTGATATGCAATCTTAGTTACTTTTATTATAATACATAATAATAAATGCTTATAAGAAGAAAGGCCTCTTTTTGAAAGTGTTATGTCATAATTCAGTAAAAAAAACATAATTGAAATTTCATTTTTAAGATACATTAGCTTTTGATAAGTTAGTGGAAATCATGTATATTATTTGCAGTATTCTCCAGTACAGTGGGCAGAAATAACTGCAGAATCTAACTGTAACTCATTCCTGAGATGTATATCAACTACGAAATGATGAATCTTCATGAAGAGGAAAACGGTGTCCAAACAGGCATGGATGTTAGACAGGAGCGGAGTTGCTCAGTGTGGACCCTTATTGACACTGAGGGTGATGGTTCTTTGAGGTGGGGGGGAGCTGTCTTGCACAATACAAGATGTTTAACAGTGGTTCGTGCCTTTACACTAAGCACCACAGGCAGACTCCGCGTCTCCTAGTTGTGGCTATCAGAAACAAGTCTAGGTAAGGCAGAATACAAATGGGGTGCCGGTAGGTGTGGACTCTCCCACAAGGGAGGATAATGAAATAGAGTGAACTCGTATGCAGTAAGGAGGTGTAAAACTAGAGTCTCTCTAGAAACAGGAAATGGCTAGGCATGAGAAATCTTCGTGTAGATTTTCTTCTTAATTTCTTTCTTTTAGTCTAGAGCTTCATTTTCCCCCCAAACCTTGTTAGCTATGCAGAATTCTAAGTCATGTTTATGATCACTTTGGAAAAACTCTTTGGAAGTCTCTCATTACTACAGTGGTATTTACAAGACATGCATAAAAGACAAGATTAAAAGACATCTTTTGACAGAATTTATTTGCGATTAGTGCTGTGGAGGTCCAAGTTGTTCTTGCGGCATATCAAACAGAAACCTGACCTGCTGGGCCAGGCTGGAAAAGGCAGATCTAGAGGGGCTTTGCTGCCATTTTGATCTGAGAGTTAGAGAATGAATAGTTAACGAAGGAAGACCGTGTCACAAGACTACTGTTCTCTTTCCTTCTTTAGTCACATGGCTTCCACCTGAAAAGCCCATTTAAATGATGCTGTAAGCGAGGCCCATATGTCAAAAAGCTTTCCATTCATTAATGCCTTTTAAAGAATTCTAATGGTTAAGAAACAGTAAGTGGAGAAAGATATAAAATGTTAGTGTAGTGGATAATCTGGCTTATTAGATTTTGCTCGGTGTTCTTTACATTTCAGTATGAGTTAAGCAGAACTGACAAGAGCCCACCAATATTTAAAACAGATGGATTTTCCAGACAAAGATTTGATCTTTAAAAAGTGGGAAAATGATTCACCTCAAGAATCGACATCATTACTCTTCAGCCACAAAGTATGAATGTGGGGATTAATAACCTTTCTTTAATTTCCCTAAGTGTACGGCTCATAGTTCAACAAAAAAGGGAAGATACCAAAGTCTTTCTAATTTCTATTGTATGGCAAGCCACATGTTGGATTGAGAAAAAAAAAGGAAGGAATGTTAGCTAAAGTCACATGATTTGGGTAAACTACAAGAACATATGCTTCCAGGCTGACTTCTCTTCAGCTATTGTGTTTATGTGTGGTCATATAGTGCTTTCTGTCAGTAATTATTATGGCCAAGTATTGAGCAATATACAATCTAACAAAAAAAGAAACTAGTGAATTGATTTTAAATTTTTAGTTTCTCCAAAATGTATCAGTTCAGAAAAAAAAAAAACTGATGTCATGATTTATTGTCCCTCCTAAAATAATAGTTTACTTTCTGGTGCTAAATAACAAGAACTGTGAAATTCAAGTATACTTGTGAAATACAAATGTTTGGCTTTATTAATTGCTTGTAATGAAAACAAATGGCTTCCCTTGCACAAACACGTGGTAATCCTAAGGGAAAAGAAAACGTTTGCAGCTCAGAATTCTAATAATTCTTTGTAGCTCTCTGTTATCTTTAACTCGTGTATATTGCATGCAAGACTTAATTTTAAATTAGTGATTGAAATATTTGCTCCAGACATTGGAATAACTTGGTAAGTTGTTTGCATGTTGGCAAGCATATTTCATCAATATAGTATCTGCAACTAAAACAATGCTCACTCTAACAATTTATCTGGCAAAGCAACATGACTTCCAATATCAGATTCTGTGTGTCTTACTGTCAAGTGAAATGAATTAAATACCTAGCAATTGTAATCAGTTGCACGTAACTTAACAAATTTGTTATTGAATTATTTTAATTTTTTAATTAATGTGTTATAGACTGTTTTATAACATGAAAATTATCATATATATGAGAGAAGATATTGATTTCATAGTAGTGTTGTACGCGTGCTTTGTGAATGTATGGTTGTGTTTTGTAGGTGATAATAGTCAGAACAATGTTTATTTTAGCAACAACTCTACAGCTGTTTAGACTCCAATCTATTCACAGCAGTTTGTAGTCTATCTTTCCACAACGTAAGGCGAAAACTGCACCTTATATACAAAAACAATAAACAATAAGGATAAACAATAAAGTGCTGATTGCACACCTGGTTGCATATGAAGTAATCATTATAAATTTCTGTTTCTTTTGTTTTCCAAATGTTCTAAAGTGCACCATTTTTATGTTGTGAAGCAAAATAATTAAATCTCACTAAGACCTACTGACTTTCTGCAGGAAAGCAAAGCATACACCTTCTAGAATGTGCTTCTAACAATAGTTTTATTAAAATGTAAGCATGGAAACAGTAATCTTTCTCTTCTAGTTTAAGTATTATAACATTATAAGTATAGAATACTATTTAGAAATTTCCTTATAAGTAAAATATATTGTATGATATTTTTGGTGACAACGTTGCTTTGCTAGCTGCAGCAAACGTCTCTTTCGTTTCAAAAATACATATGTGATACAAAAAGGTAATAAGATATGTACTATACCAGTGAAATCCTATCTTCTAGATGAAATAAAGCAGCTTTACAGCAATATATAACGATAGGAAATTGAGAAGATGAGATTAGATCAAATCAACAAAGACTTTTGGTTACAATAATGGAGTTGGATGATTTCTCTTGGAATGTGGCCAGGATACTGGAGAGGGGGTGATTAAACTTTAGGGGAAATATATAATTATCCATGTTGTTAAGACAGTAGGTTGACATTTCATGTGGGTTTTCAACAGCAGTTGGTTTCTCAGCGACAATTGTGGGCTGTGGATTCAGTATTTATCCACAAGAATGAGCACCTCCATATTTAGAACCCTAGTTCTCAATCACACCAGGCAGCTATTAAATCCCAAAGCCCCAATTTAGCTTTCTAAACGTAAAGTCATTTTTTCATAAGCCATAGGAGAGAACATACTAATAGGGTATAAAATAAATAATTTTCAAGTTATCATGATACTACCGTTTAATGAATTATTTAACACTGTTGTTACTGTTATTTATGATAAACTTGGATATACCTCTTTTCCAAAGCTATTAAATATTTAGACCTATTTTTTTGTTGTTGAGTAAGCTAGAAAATAACCTCTAAATAGAAAACTCTAGTACATCTCAAGATTTTTTTCTAGTTAACATAACATAACTTCCTTAAGGAAGTCATTAAAATAACTGTTAGGATCTAGGTAAATATTCAGAATAAACAAATCAGCAGGTGGGACTAAACATAACTAAGGAAGGAAACAAGGCCTAAACTCCAACATATGCACCTCAATCTTATAAACATTTCCTGAAAAGGTTTTTTGAAGCAATGAAAACTCAAAAATATGAAACAGTTCTGTAAAAACACATCTGTGGAATTACACATAATGTAAATTACTTAACAAAATAGTGTTCAAGTTGCAAGACTATGGAGTATGGCAGTCAGCTGTGCAGCTGTTAACTATGATCCCGATTGTAGAAAATTTTAACTCATGATTAGAATAGTATTTGCTCAGCTCCAGATATATCTTGGAGTCTGAAACCAAAAGACATCAAAATCCTGGGCTCAGAGAGCAATATACATATACATACATACATCTTCATGTTTTCCAATATTCCCTGGATGTCTTCACACACAATCAATATGTTTGTATGCTACCTCATTAGGTTTAAAGGAAACATTAAATCACTTTGAGCACTCTGATTATGAAGTTAAAAATTAAACTTCCATATGGAGCAGAACCACAGACTTGTGTACTTCAGAGACAGTTTCTCTTACTGAGTCCCAAGACGAGACTACATCTTTAGAAAAAACTTCTACACTGATAACATTGTCCTACAAACCAGCGCTGTACAAATAATGTCCTCTTAATCAATAACTTTTATTTGTGTCTCAAAGACTGGCGTGAGAGTAAAAGCCAGGCTATCAGTTCAGACAACAAGGCTTCAAAGTTGAGCTCAGCCACGTAATTGAGCATTCTCTATCTCCTCTAGCACAAAGGGGAATGATAGCAGGAACTGACCCAATAATACTTTGTGCCAGAGGATTAAATGTGTTTAGATACAGAAAATACCTAGAAATTTATCACAAGCCAATAGTGCTATTTAAATGTTGGTCCCTTTTCTTTTTGGAACAGTTTATACCCAAACCAACCAGTCAATCCACCAAAACTAGTCCTTAGATTCCTGGTGAAAGGTCAGAGTTATACAAAACTCATTATATCATACATATGATAAAATAACCAGTGACTTACTATTCTGAACATGCAGAATTTTGATTAAGACTTTCTGACCAGACAGACCTTTATCTCAGTTAGGGTTATTACTGCCACGATGAAGCACAAACAAGGACTATGTAGTGCCTTAGATGGGGATAATTGCTCTGAAATAAAATAACAGCGGCTAAAACAGAGGATGACATGTGAAAGCAGGGAAGAAATGTGTAAAGGAGTAAAGTAAAAGAGTCTGTTAAAAAAAAGACATCTGGGAAATCCTCATACCACTGAAACCTAAAATAAAGGAAAGCATGGATTGTATAGATGTATGGAGGTGAGTATTCCACACTGGGCAATGAAACACCTCCAATGCCGGTGGTTGGCTGACTCATTTCAGCAATAACATGGAGACCATGGCAGTAAAGCAAAGTGAGGCTAGTAAAAGTGGGAAGGGAGTGTTGTGAGGAGGCCTCTTGGTGGTTCCCATCTGTTCAGCCCCAAAATAATCACACAGAAACTATATTATTTATATCACTGCTTGGCCCATTAACTCTAGCTTCTTATTGGCTAACTATTACATCTTAATTTAACCCATCTCCATTAATCTGTGCATCACCACAAGGTCGTGGCCTACCAGCAAAGTTTCAGCATGTCTGTCTCCAGTGGCGACTCCATGACTTCTCTCTGACTCAGCCTCCTTTCTCCCAGCATTCAGTTTAGTTTTTTCCCGCCTAGCTCTGTTATACCCTATCAGGCCAAGTCAGTTTCTATTTTCATTAACCAATAAAAGCAACACATAGACAGAAGGACCTCCCACACCAAGGGANCCCATCTCCATTAATCTGTGCATCACCACAAGGTCGTGGCCTACCAGCAAAGTTTCAGCATGTCTGTCTCCAGTGGCGACTCCATGACTTCTCTCTGACTCAGCCTCCTTTCTCCCAGCATTCAGTTTAGTTTTTTCCCGCCTAGCTCTGTTATACCCTATCAGGCCAAGTCAGTTTCTATTTTCATTAACCAATAAAAGCAACACATAGACAGAAGGACCTCCCACACCAAGGGAGACAGACTGAGAGGGATGGGCCACATGCTATGTCTATGATCAACCTTGTATACTTCCTGAAGGACTCATACTCCTAATTGGATGTGCGATGGGAAACCACTGGAGGGTTCTGAGCAATGACTTCATGTGTCTAAAGGTTTAACAGGTTTCCTCTGACCTTTATGAAGAATGGCCCAGAAGTACAATTACAATTACTTCAGTGGATGTGCTGTCCCAGGAAGGATGATTGCATGGCTCGTTTTAACGCTAGTTTCCTGCCAAACAGCCTCATTTTCTAAAGGAAGATGGATAATATTAATTTCCAGGTGTGGGACAGCGCTGCAATGGCTACATGCTATGGGTTGAGTGATGTTTACCCAAGATCCAAGTGTTCTCACAATGCCTATTTGCATGTTAAAGGCATTGAGGAACTCAGAATGTGTCAGACTCCAAAGTCTCCCATGCCTATCCTACCATGGGCTCTCTTTTCTATGTGCTTTGGTTCAAAACAAGCTGGGTTCAAATAGAAGCCCATGGCTTCTGGGCCATTGAACTCTGAGTTAATCTTCTACTCCCCTAACCTCATCTCCAAATTGGGAGAGTAATAACACCTCACCGGGTGAGAAGTAGATCAGATATTGTTTGTAAAGTGCCGCAAACCATTCCCTCAATTAACACTGCTTCCCCGTGCCCCCTTTTTTATATTCTTTAAAAACTAACCATCTGTGAACACAAACGGTGTAAGTTTTAATGAGATTCATTGTGGCTGGAATGTAAGGTCTCAGCCTACCAAATAGTAGCACCTACTTTTTAGAATATCTGCCATGTCCCAGCATGCAGAGATGCTCAAAGGCAACCACAATGGCTATAATTTCACAGCACATTAGACTGTATTATAGTATGCATATTCAGTAGGTCTTAGAAAGCTTTTGTAAGGGGAGGACATGTCTGTGGGCTCAATGGCATCCTCTTCCACCTTTCAAAAGTTCTGTTGAAAGTGTTGCATTGCCTTCATTAGCAGTGACAAGAACCTTCAAAGCAAACAAAAATGAATGAGCTGTGTATTTTCTTCCTGTGCCTATCTGGTTTGGTGGATATCCCTGTGCTAAAGGACAGAGAAACATCCAAATGGTACAGTTCAAATATGTCTGATGCACATGTATAGGACAGTAAATAGACTGAATACTTTAAAATACAAATAAATGTGAATTGTTTTCCATTTTAATAATAGTACTCGAGGTTATACACTGATTGGGACTATGTCTCCAAATTGGGGGAAACAGTCAAATATGCATTTTTAGATTAGTATTTTAGATACCAAACAGTTTATAGATTATCTAGCAATTTTGTGTAAAAATTGTTAAATAAGCGGTTGTTTCCTGAGGCTGAGGGATGGTATATTGGAGTAGTAAGCAGAGCCTTGCCATGTAGAGCTTGCCAGATCTGCTCACCAGATCTGCTGGAAATTGTGGCTTGAATCCCAGGCTCTGTTTGATGCTCAGGCGCCTTGCTAGGAAGGCAGACAGACAGACAGATGTTCTGGTTTGTACTTTCCTCAGGATTCTGCCTTCCTGATCAGAATAAGTGCTATCTGGGATCCCTGGAGAGACCCTCCGGACTTTTGTTATTTCCTGAATTCCTGCAACTGCTTCCCACCCAAAATCCAGGAAAGATAAAATCAAATCAGTGAGAGAGCCCTGTAGCTTTGGCATTTTGCCTGTCAAAAGTCCCTAATCGTGGTACTATTACTGGAATGCATTATTTTCAAGTTTCTTTAAACTTCTCAAAGAAGCTCTGAGAAATCCTGAATTTCTAAACTCTCTGAATGCTTCTCTTTTCCTTTCTCCCTCCCTTTTCCCCGTCCAATTTTTCTGTCTTTTTTCTTCCAATTTTTAATCTAGCATACAATATAATGAATTTCATTATGGTATTCCCCACCAGCATTCTCTTCAAAGAGATCAGAATCAAATTATTGGTGTAAATAAGGAATCACTCTTACCTTGGTTTCGTCTCCTCACCAATCTGGAGTGTCTTAGAGTTCTATTGTCCAGGCCCAAGCTGCAGGAGACCTGTCTTGATTATGTTTCCTATGCATGTGTAGATGAGACACGTGTACTCGCTTTTATTCATAGAACATACTGAGAGCATTTTGGGCATTATTTCGGGCCCCATAAGGTTCAGTAACAAAGGGAATGGTGACAAGCTGCTATGGAAATTCCATCTCCAGGAATATAGGAATATTCAGAGCTATCAGTTCATGCAGGGCCTCTTTGGCTTTTAGATTTTGGGGCAGACCTTTCTGTAGAGTTGGTTTTGTTCTTTGCATTAGAGGAAGAGCTAGAGGTCTCCGGGCCTGGAGAATAGGCTTCTGTTTACATCTTACCCAATCAACAGCCTTGGTTTGCAGTAGATGTTCGCTCAGCAGTTGTTTGGATGGAAGTGAGTCGGAGAGTGAGTAAGAGAAGAAGAGAGGAGAGAGTGCCTGCCCTCGGACTTGCACCTGTTATGGGCCCTAATACTGTCTGCATGCAAACTCTTAATTTAGATGTCAATTTTACCGATATACTCGACAAGACAGTTTTAGAAAACACTTTGAATGGTGGGTACTTACTGTTGTCTCCCTAGGCAATTTCATCTTTAAGTCTGGAACAAAGGTGTTTCATAGTATAGTATACTGAAGTTGAAAAACAGGAGGTAGTATTGATATAGTTCTAATTCAATGAAAATGTGGTGGGTGTTGAAATATATCTTTAAAATTGTTTATTTATTTATTGTGTGTGTGCGTATTTGTGTCTATGTTTATCACATGTACAGAGCAACCTGTGGAGGCTAGTAGAAGGTATCAGATCCCCTAGAAATGGAATCACAGACAGCTGTCAGCTTATCATGGTGCTTGGAACAGAACCAGGGTCTTGCACTCTTTCCGATTGGACCACCTCTCCAGCCCCGGTGGTGAAATGGATGTTGAGAGATCTCAGTAAAATTGTGAAGACTGGGAGATGCACTTGGGAAACAATGTGATAGGAATTCTTGCACAGAATCTGCTTTTTCAGCCTGGGTCTGTAATGGGAGAGAGCCTGTTTAGCATGCATGAGGCCTTCTCACACTGAATAGGAGTGCACACACACACACACACACACACACACTTGCATGTGTGTGGACGCCTAAAATAAATGAAAATAAAAGGATATATCCCTTATTGGATAGAACTTCAAAATCTTTATTTAAAATCCACTTAAATAACCCTAGGATTTATGGATTTCTTTTCTCCTGCTCTCCTTCATCATACTAAGCTTATTTATTTCCAATTCCTAGGCTATCTTATCTTAAAAGTACATTTTTGTCCAACAAAAAATTCATTTTCTGTTTTCCACTAAATATCTTTTTGCCAAATCAATGTATATCTCTTAGCATTTAGTGCACGTTCTTGTTTTTACTGCTGAAAAGATTCTAGTTGGACTCAGAATTCTTATTGCAGTGTATTTTCAGTCAGCTTTCTCAGGATTAAGCTGTTTTTCACTTTTCAAGGCAGGGTACTCTTAACCAGGTTTTTTTCCATAGACAGTTGCTCTGAGTTCATGGGTCAGAGGACCCATGACCAAAATGAGCACACAACCTTCTTTTAAACTTATGTTTTAGGTAGCTAATGCATGCACTCACTTAAGGGAAAACTAGAAAAGGACAATAGCACACGCACAAAATGATGCAAATCCTCCTCACCTGCTCCTGTCCTACAAAAAAAATAAATCCAAATCCTCCTCACTTGCTCTATCCTATGTTACCCGCCATAGGCCAAGGACTCAAGTACTTGACTTGGAGTCATATACCACATGACTTTACATAGTCATATATATATACCATAACTTTGAAAACAGTAACTTATTAATAAAAACAATATCTGTAAGTGGCAGCACCTACCGCTTACTTTGACGGAACCTTTAGCATACATTATATGGCTTTCAGAGTGTCATATGTAATAAAACAGGAAACAATGATTCCCCCAAAAATATGTCTGTCAACTATCCCAGGCATGTTTTATATTGACCATAACTGACCTAATCATGAGGTAGCCCTAACAGCCCCCATTTTTCAAAAGGGAAGAGAAAGTTGGTAAGGCACAGGAATAATAGCTAACTGATACCTGTTACCTTGAAATTTAGGAGGCCATCATTGCAAACTTTATATGTAGCTTCCCCCAATTAGTTCCTCTTCTTTAATTATTAACTCTACTATGTACAAGGTACCAAGTTGAAGAGACTCTCCTGTGAATATAATGAAGTACCCAAGACTTAGCTCCTCATTCCTAGAATTTAGCCTTTTGTGGGACGGACCCCCAGCAAATTCAATGAAAATGGAGTATCCACGTACTGATACAGTCTATATCATTCACTCTGTCCTAAAGCCTCTTTTCTGAAAGATCCAACCAGTTTTTTTTTTGTTTGTTTAATGAGAACGGGGAGAAGTGAAGTTATTTGGGAGTTTATTTCAATCCCCTGAAGCGGTAAAGAAGAGGTTAAGAGGGACCTGGAGGATTTTTGAAGGCTTTGGTTTGGGAGGTTCCATTTACAAAAAGGTGCAGGGGAGACTGTGATGACAAGGGCCCCAAGACAAGTTCTCATTCGCTTAGATTTCTGCTCCTGAGTAGTTCAAATCTCACCTGAGGGAGCAATTGGGCATTCCGGGCATGTGGATGGAAATATTAACAAGCAGAACTTGTCTGAGCAGCGCCACTGAGGACATGGCAGGGATCGCGCTTCCCCTTTAAAGGTTCTCGAGCCGGCCTGGAGAGGGAGGAAACCCGGAGTGGCTGGGACTGAGGGAGAAACCCACAAGCTGCTGAGCCGAGAGGAGGCAGCGTGAGAGCAGAAACTTCAGACGCTGCAGTCCCGGGCGG